>JAKOGI010000715.1:80000-140000 GCA_029747015.1 Carnegiea gigantea
ATCACTAATCTTATATTTGTTGATCAATAGATATATGTTTCCTAGTGATTAGCATATTGGAAAAAAAAATTAAATGCTTAATCACTTGGTCACTAATCTGAAACCAACTAATCATAAAGTACATGTCTAGTGATTACCAAATATACAAAGAGATAACTTTATGCTCTGAGAAAAGAGTAACATCTGTGATCACTAATGCTATGTCTATTAGTTACTAATGACACGCCTGTTGATCACCAAAATCACATGTATAGAATTATAACCATTGAGCGAACCAATAAACAGCATTATAAAGTCGTGTTGTTTTATATACATGCAATGACGAAAAAAATTTTATGCCTAGCGTGTGTGCTTACTAATATTATGCCCACTGATCATTAATCTTATATCCGTTGATCACTAGATATGTGTTTCCTAGTGATCACCATATTGGAAGGGATTAGATCCTAATAACTGCTGCCAAAAAAAGTGAGCACTCAGTCACTTGATCACTAATCCAAAACCAACTAATCACAAAGGGCATGTCTAGTTATCACCAACTATACGAGGAAATTAATCTATGCTATGAGGAAGGAGTAACATCTGTGGTCACTAATGTTATGTCTACTGATCACTAATGACATGCCTGTTGATCACCAAAATTTATTGTGTAGAATTATAAGCATTAAGTTAACCAGTAAACAACATTATAAAGTTATGCAGTTTTAGTACATGCAATGACCACTAATTTTATGCATATGCATCACTAATCACATGTTTGTTAGTCATTAATTTTAAACTTGTTTGAAGAAGACTCTTTTAGTGTTGTGAATGATGGGATGCTCAACCATCTTTTTCTACATGATATTTCATCAATGCATTCTACTTTTTTTCTCACAGTGTCTCTTGTATGGTAGAAAGCAGTCACCAAATAGTTACTGTTGAAGGCATTGAACAAGGGCAGGCATTGCAGAGTGTTCCTCCACCACAAACTAATTCTGGTGCGTTAATTGTCAATTGGTTGTGTTCATGTGATATTTAAGTTCAAGATACTATTCATACCTCTTTTCCAATACTCAAATATTTCTTCTATTTTATGAGCTTCATCGATGTTTAAGATGTATCATGTCTGGCTAATCGAGGTAAGGTCAATCTCTTTAAAAGTTGGGGTTTTCCTTGAAATAAACTCAAAGGAAAAGTTAGTTGTACGACATGCTGGCACATACCCGGTCTCATAAAATGGGCATTTCTTCCAGAAGGTTCATCAAATTCTTCATGTTTAGCAACAACATTGTTAACTAGATTTAACTCGATCTCATCTGCGTTAAGTTCTTCTCCAATCTCATTAATTTCGTCGTCAAATATCATTTTACCATATTTTTTTATCCAATCTCTTCCCAATCATATCATATCATATTTTATATATATATATATATATATATATATATATATATATATATATATATATATATATATATATATATATATATATATATATATATATATATATATAATGTATATATATATATATATATATATATATATATATATATATATATATATATATATATATATATATATATATATATATATATATATATATATATATACAGACATAGATATATATATATATATATATATATATATATATATATATATATATATATATATATATAGATGTATGTGTGTGTATATATATATATATATATATATATATATATATATATATATATATATATATATTTGTGTGTGTGTGTTTGTGTGTATATATATATATATATATATATATATATATATATATATATATATATATATATATATAAAGAGTTGGATTAAACTCATATATGAACGACACATGGGATGCCATATAAGATGCCATCTAGGGTTCTACTTAGGATAAGAATGTCATATCGGATAGTAACATAAAAGTTTTTAATCATGTAATTAAGATAAATATAGGTTATCAATGTAATTTTAATTCAGTTTAATATTGACTTTTCTTATATGTTATGACTCATTAGTAATTAAATTTTGTCTTAAAAATTTAAATATAGAACAAAGAAATGATTTAGATGTTACCCAAGGAAAAAAATTGAAGTATGTTAAGACATTATTTTTGAGGTAAGTATATACTGGACATCTAAATCTAAATATATTTATTTTTATATATTTATTTTTGAGTGAATATATCATGAGTTGACACTTGAATGATGATTAGATTGCTTATTTTGCATATTGTAGAGTTTGATTACTTAAGCATGTCACATAAGTGGATTTAGATAATATGAAATACAGTAAGACCTTAATGTGATTTTGGGGTTCGCTTATAACTACTTTAAGTTGGGACAATATTTAGTTTCTTTTCACATTTGTAACTTACGTTCATAATATTAAAAAAAACATTTCAGTGATTTATTCAATTTATATTTCACTTGAGATTATATTTTGCGCTCAAAAATCACATAGTATAATTAGTTCTTTTAGCAAATTTATATTTAAGTTTAAATTTAATAGGTAAATTAATATATAGGAGTAGTTTGTGCACATTCTCACAATAGACCATAATTGAGTTCATAAATTAGTAGAACTTCCCCTCCCCCCCGAAAAAAAGAACGTTAAAAGTTTTCCTAAATTCAAATTGTACTAAAATTTTTTCATGTGCTACTAACCTCCCATTCTTCTTGTTTTTATTTTTTCATTTTTCTTTGTTGGTTCTTTTTTAGGAATAATTATACACCGAAGAGATAAGATTAAGGTCAAAGAGTTATCTGTCTTTTTGTTACTACTGTCAACAAGTTTTCCATACTTTGTTGATGATGAGAATAATTAATTAAATATATTTTCATTTAAATCATTGATCAAATAGTCGAAATGACCATGGTCACTATTAAATAATATTAAAGGCGCTGTTAAACTATTGAAATAATCTGTAACGGACATATGAAGTAAGTGCATGCATAACGAATACAATTAAACCAATAGGAATATCTAGGGGAAAAAACCGCACATTTTGTGATGATTATTAGTTTTAAATGGCATGCATGATGCTACAAATTTGACATTTGATCTAACATGTGCTAACTGATCTTTTGCTAATTTATTCTTATTGATAAATTACCTTATTATTTCATTTGAATGCCCATCTTTAGTATTATATAACCTTTCCTCATTATTTTATTTTAATGCTCACCTTTAATTATTATATTATATATTATTTGTGAAATTAATTACCTCATTATCCCACCAGCTACTCATTTTACTTAGAGTTTATCTTAATTTGCAATTCCTATAAATAGGGACTTACTTTTATAGTATCTTATTTAAATTTGTGTCGTCATTTGATCAAAAAGAAAATTTGGGTTGCCATATAATTTTTAGTTGTGAAGAATACAAAAATGAGTCCTAACAAGTGCTGATTGGCTAAAACAGAAGAATATTATTCTTTTTTGATCAATGTCAAAATGATGGTTACAATCCCTAGAATTGTTTTGCATTCATTTGCGACAAAGTGAGCATTCATATTAAAAAGAAGGCAATTTCCTATTCATGGTTGATGTGCAATGACTATAAATAAAAGTCAAGGATAATCACTAAAACATGTAGAAGTTCACCTTTCAAAACCGATATTAAATCATGAACAACTGAATTGCAGCATCACTGGTAACTTCACCAGAGGGTTTGAAGTTTATCATTAAACATCACAATGAACGCTATGAAGGATACACAAGAAATATTGTCTACAGAAAAATGTCCTACAACTTGCCATAGGTATGTATGCACTCAAAATAACTTCATTACTACAAATTACTCCAAAAAATACAAATTGACACTATACATCTTTTAGTCTTAGTAAACTCCTACAAAATGTTAGTTCTGATAATGCAAAGACCATACATATGATGATTCTTAGAATTAAACATAATCGGAGAATAAAATAATAACAATTAATAAATTCCTCTAATATTGTGCAGGTAACTCTAGGCAGATGAAATATGCTAGAGGTTCACAATTTAAATATCTCTCTATAGGTAAGTACAAATCAATACAAAATGTTATCGTATATTTTTTCACTAAATGTATAAGCGTGTAATACTTGAAGTAGATTTTTCACTATATGTAATCTCGTTGACTAAAGAAATATGGATTACAGATAATTGCTTCTTAATCTCCTTAACTTCAGTCTTAACTTTTGCTATTCTACTTTTAATTCTAAAATTATACCAATGATATAGTTAAATTGTGGTGCTATTAAAGAGGTTCCTTCTAGAGTGCGCACAATATATGAATGATTGGGTGCCGGACAAGTTAAGGATGATTCAAGCATTAAACACAATTAATTAGCTTAATTAATGTAAAGCTTATCGTAGAGTTATAAATTAAATCACTACTTTGATTTCTAAATAAGATTTATAGCATAAGAAAGTAAGGATCGATCCCGTGAGGAAAACTTATGATAATAAGCTAGTTTAAATCTAATTAGACTTACTACTCCAATTTATTTTACTTCTTTTATATTACTAAAACAAATCAAACTAAATAAGTAAAAATATGGAAAAATTACTTAATATTGCCTTGATATTCTAAATTTAATTCTGAAAATAAAAATAGTAAATAGCCATCCTAAATATTCTAGAAAAACAAAAACAGAAATAATCACACGATATTAGACTGAAAATTAAAACAGAAAATAGCAAGTAGAAAATTAATATTAAAAATCACAGAAAGTACTCTAAATTAATATTATGCAAGTTTACAACTTTATGTCTCCAAAATCATATGTAATTAAATTCTGAAAAATTAAAATAGAAAATTAACTATAGAAAAGTAAAACAGAAAATAAAATCTAAAATTAGAGAAATAATAAACTACACTAATATAAATATGAAAATAAATAATAAAAGTACCCAGATTTTAAAATATAATTTTTTTAGACTTAATAAAACACTAAAAACATAAAGTGAAAACTAAAAATATAATTTTTCAGAATTATTAAAGTAAAAACCTGCACATATTTAATTCACGAAATAATTCTAAGAAATTATCAAATAATTTCCAAAAATTCTGAAATTAAATAGCAGCAAATTATAATTATTTCTAAACCCTAAACTGGATTAAAACACAAAAAAACACAAAAATAACTATTTTTAGCCTAATTTCTAACAAACAGGTAAATAAATGGCAAAGTCGAATAGAAAAGAAATCTGGAAATTTTAATCACACCAAAAACCAGAATATAACTAATCTAAAAACATTAAGACACTCCTAAAAGATTATTCTTTTGGGAGGGTAAATGAAATTTCAACTTCAATTGGTCAAAAGCTTTCCTACAGTTCTCATTAAAATCAAATAAAGCATCTTTTACAAGTAAAGCACATAAAGAAGAGGGAATCTTAAAAAAATCCTTAATAAATCTCATATAAAATCCAACATGTCCTAGAAATGACCTCACCTCCTTGACACACTGTGGATAGGGCAAAGATTGAATGATTTCTACTTTAGTCTTATCAACCTCTAAGCCCTTAGATGATACTACATGATCTAAAACTACTCCATGTTCCACCATGAAATGACACTTTTCAAAGTTAAGCATCAAATTAGTCTCAATGCAACGCTTAAGTACTAATACAAGATGATGCAAGCACTCATCAAAAGAATTATAATGTACAGTAAAATCATTCATGAAAGCTTCCATAATTTTGGTGATAAAATCAGAAAAAATACTCATCATACGTCTTTGAAATATTACAGGAGCATTACATAGACCAAAAGTCATCCTTCTAAAAGCATAGGTGCCAAAATGACATGTAAAAGTGGTCTTTTCCTGATCCTCAGGAGCTATAGGGACCTAAATATAACCTGAATAGCCATCTAGAAAGCAATAATGTGACCTTTCAGCTAATCTCTCTGACATCTAGTCCATAAAGGGCAATGGAAAATGATCCTTTTTTGTGGCCTTGTTAAGCTTTATAGTCAATGTACATTCTACAACCACTCTGGACTCTAGTAGGTATTAATTCACCTTCCTTATTCTGTACTACTGGGCTTCCCCCCTTTTTAAGAACCACATGGATAGGACTAACCCACTCAGAATCAGCAGTGGGGTATATTACTCCTGTATCTAACCACTTAAGAATTTCTTTTTGAACTACCTCCATCATAGGTAGATTTAGTCTTCACTGAGGGTCTCTCTTAGGCTTAGCATCTAATTCTAATGTGATTTTATGTGAACATAATATGGGGCTAAGTGCTTTCAGGTCTGCTAAAGTCGACCCTAATGCTTCACTTTGTTCCCTAAGCACCCTAATAAGTTTATCCTCTTGTTCAGATGTAAGTGTATTAAAGATTATAACAGGTAAGGTCTCATCATCTCCTAAATAAGCATACTTAAGATTTTCAGGTAATGGTTTTAGTTCTAGCTTAGGGGTGAAATGCGAGAGGGTAGCATCTTCATATGACTTTCAGGCAATTCTAGCTTGCTATGTCTATCAACTACATGCAATTACAACAAAAACTCTATACTACCCACTAACTCATTATTAATATCGTAAGGAACATTATGAAACACAAACTGATACAAACTTTGAGTAAGTATAGTTAACAATTAATCATCATGAGACAGTTTATAAACATCTTGGGATAATTCATCAATCACATCAAGTGCACACAAATAATTCACATCAGCAGAAAATCTCATAGCATCAAAAATATTAAACTTAATAATTTCACCATCAAATTCCATAGTCAGTGTTCCTACATGCACATCTATTTTTGTCCTAGATGTTTTAAGAAATGGTCTACTAAGCAATATGGGAACATTATGGCATGCATCACCCATGTCCAATGCAAAAAAGTTAGTAGGAAAAACAATCTCATTAACTTGGACTAAGACATCTTCTAAAACTCCATCTGGGTATGCATTACTCCTATCAGCTTACTGAATAATTAAATCAGCTTTCTTTAACTCTCCTAAATGTACTTTATCATAAACGAACCTAGGCATCACATTGATGGAAGCTCCTAATCAAGCATGGCTTTATGAAAGGAGAGGTTTTCAATTTTACAAGGAATACAGAATACACCTGGGCCCTTACATTTAGGGGGAACCTTCTTTTGGAAAACAACAGACATGCCTTCCCCCACACTTTCCTTTTCATTCCCTTTCAGTTTACGTTTTGTAGTACAAAGCTCTTTAAAGAACTTGGCATAATGAGACACCTGCTTTATGGCATCTAGGAGAGGAATGTTGATCTCTACCTTCTTAAATGTTTCTAAGATTTCTTGGTTTGCCTCATTTACCTTAGAGGTTTTCCCTCTCAGTCTACTAGGAAAAGGTGGTAATGGCTTGTAAGGTTCCTTCTTATCCTTACCCACTTCTTTAACATTAGAGGTGGTGTCTTGATCTTGGTTAGATTTAGGTTTGTTGACCTCTATTTCATGTTGTACCTCTCTATTCTTCTTAGGTTCCTTTAACTCTTTCCCACTTCTAAGTGTCATGGCACTCACAATTTCCTTCGGGTTATGGAATGGTTGAGATGGCAACCTATGTTGTATTTGGACCTGGAGGTTGCTAATTATGGCATCAGTAGTTGTCTGTCTCTCCTGAACCTATTTAAGAGTCATCTCTATGTTCTAGAACATAGTGTCAATCTCCTTTTTCTGGTCATCCATCCTTTTTATGACTTACTCTAAAAGAAAATTTATTCTATCCTGAGCAGATAGTTGACGGGATCGTTGATCAAAGCCTGGGGAGTTGTTCCTAGGTCCATACCTAAGGTTAGGGTGGTCTCTCCATCGTTCATTATAAGTGTGGAAGTATGAGTCATACTTTCTTGGGCCTTGATTAGAAAACATAGCATTCACATCACCCCCTTGAAGTATAGGGCACACATCAATAGCATGTCCCTACACAGCAAATACTACACACCACTGCTTTTTGAACTCCTTATATGACGAGCTTGTTAAGCATAGCAGTGATCTGAGACAACTGAGTCTCTACAGATGGACCTGAATTAAGCTCATTGACCTTCCTAAACTGAGGTTCCCTAGTTCTAAATTGTTGAGCATTTTGCGCCATGATATTAAACAATTCCCTAGCCTGAGCTGGACTCTTATTAACCAAAACCCCCCACTAGCAGCATCCACCATATTTCTATCTATAGGTAACAAATCTTCATAGAAATATTGAATCAACAATTGTTCAGAAAATTTGGTGTTGGGGACAACTAGCACATAATTTATTAAAACGTTTCCAACACTCATGGAAAGTTTTCCCATTCATTTATTTAATTTCACATATTTCTTTTCTAATGAATCCAATTCCAGATGTGGGAAAAAAATTTTCTAAAAAAACTTTATGAACTTGGATCCATGTAGTGAATGTTGCAGGGAGTAAGTAATATAACTGGTCTTTGGCCTTCTCCTGAAGTGAGAAAAGAAAGACTCTCAACCTAATTTGGCCTTGGGTGCCTCATGTTGCATGGTCGAATATGTAATAATGAACTCATTAATATGGCGATATTGGTCCTCACTAGGCAACCCATGAAACTTAGGCAGTAAATTTAAAAATCCGGGGTTTAATTTTAGTGATCGATCTAATACAGGGTAAGTAATAGACAAAGGTTGATTTTCCAAATTAGGTGCAGCAAGTTCACGTAAATAGCTATCTCAGTTCTAATATCTTTACAACTTACCGATTCAGAGCTTACAGATTCAGAATTACTTACTTTACTTTCAAACAGCTCAAACGTATGCCCCTTTTTCTCTTCGATCATGCGATCACTCCTTAATCTCATAAACTAAAACAACCTGCAAAAATAAAATACTAGAGTTAAAACAAAACAATAAAAGTAGTAAAATTAAATAAAAGCAAACTAACAATTTTATTTTCTTTCCCCGGCGACGGCGCCAAAATTTGTAAAGCCTATCGTAGAGTTACAAAATAAACACTACTTTGATTTATAAATAAGATTTATACATAGGAAAGTAGGAATCGATCCCATGAGGACAAATTATGATAATAAGCTAGTTTAAATCTAATTAAATTTGCTACTATAATTTATTTTACTTCTTTTTATATTACTAAAATAAATAAAACTAAACAAGTAAAAATCTGAAAAAATTACTTACGATTGCCCCTAAATATTATAAATTTAATTTATGGAAATAAAAACAGTAAATAGCCATTCTAAATGTTCTGGAAAAATAAAAATAGAAATAATTACACAACATTAGACTGAAAATTAAAATAGAAAATAGCAAGCAGAAAATTAATGTTAAAAATCACAGAAAGTACTCTAAATTAATATTCTGCAAGATTATAACTGTATACCTTGAAAATTATATGTAAGTAAATTCATAAAAATTAAGATAGAAAATTAACAACAGAAAATTAAAATAGAAAATAAAATCTAAAAATAGAGAAATAATAAACTGCACCAATATAAATATGAAAATAAATACCAAAAGTGCCCAGATATTAAAATATAATTTTTCAGACTTAATAAAACCCTAAAAATGTAAAATATAAAAATGTAATTTTTCAAAATTATTAAAGTAAAAACCTGCACGTATTCAATTCACGAAATAATTCTGAAAAATTATCAAATAATTTCCAAAAATTCCAAAATTAAATAGCAGCAAATTAGAATACTTTTTAAACCCTAAAATGGATTAAAACATGAAAAAACATAAAAGGAACTATTTTTAATCTAATTTCTAACAAACCGGTAAATGAATGGCAAAGAAGAATAGAAAATAAATCTGAAAATTTTAATTATACTAAAAACCAAATTATAACTAATCTAAAATCACTAAGACACTCCTAAAAGACTATTCTTTGGAGGGTGAATGAAATTTATATTAACACCTATAAATTTAAGAATTAAAATTGACAAGCTAAAGAAATTAAATAAAAAGCAACAAATAGTTATCAAAGATACCAAATTTATGAAAAATATTTAGCATAATCTATATCCACCATGCAAATTAATATTTATCATCAATACACAAATTGATTTATCCATGAGTTAGATTGTAAAAGGCACCCACCAGTGGATCTTCTCTATTTTTCCTTATATTATAGTTTATTTAGGTCAAGCCCTAATATAAACCCTAAAGTTTTGATAATCCTAATACCAGCGCAAGAATTTAATCAAACTAGAGCATTATGTATTAGAAGAACATCATCTAACACCTTGTAGTCAATTTACCAGCAAATTGATTTAACAAAAGTCTATAATAATTATCTAATTAAAAGATATAGGTTAGAGCCATCCATGATCAATTAGGGTGATAATAATGCCTAAAAGACTATAACATTTACATACTAAAGCCTTTCAAACTAGCATATGAATTCGTATTAAACTAATTAGCATGGATTCTAATTAATCTAACACGAATATCATAAACGATAAATACTAATCATTATAAAATCATGAATAAAAATCAACTAGACAATAAAGCATAAAATTTATTTCAAAATAATTAATTTAGCATAGTTTAAATAGATTATACTAAGTACAAGGAAATTACTCACACATATTATAAATTAAACTACATGAATTATCCAAATAAATCATGTTTAACACCAAACTAACAAAATAAAAGAGGGGAAAATAGGAAACAATATTACTATGACAATATTTTGCTAGCTGATGATGATGGTGATGATATGAGATGATGACCGATGATGAGGATGAAAAAGGGGTGTGTGATGGCGAGAGAAGTGGAGATGATGAAGAGTTAGGCGCAAAGTGAGGTGAAGATATGTGTTGGTGGGGAGGCTGACTGCGATGATGATGATGATTATAAGGGGCTACCGTGTTGTGGTGCTGCGTGTGATACGTGATAGAGAGAAGGAGGCTTTGGCTGATTTATGGGGTGAGGCGTGGAGATGAGTAGCGAAGAGGTAGGTTTTTTTTATAGTATTATTCCACTAGGGTTTTTTTCTTTGGACTCCTTCTCTTCCAAGTCTTGTAACTTCTCTTCAATTAGAAGTAGTAATCTTATAATCCAAGCCCAAATAAATCCTTATGAAAAGAATATTTTCCATAATTCATTATTTTTTTGGACCGACTTGATAGTTCTGCTAGAATCCTTCAATCAAATCCGAACTTCGATGTCTTTTCTTCTCCTCTTTCTTTATTAACGCTTAATCTAAAAATATATAAAATAAAGTAAATTAGATAAAACAATATATATAATATAATCAAAATAATTATTAAAAACGTACACAAATTATGACTTAACAAATTCTCCCACACTTAGACTCTGGACGTCCTCGTGCAAAGAAATTTGGGACTCGACTCACAAGCTTACCCTATTTTTTATAAAGTCATGCATAAATATGAAATTTAAACTAGGCATTAGCTTGCTTTAAAAACAATTTCATTCAAAATAAATTAGTTTTCTACTAAATATCTAACTACCATCAAAGTGTTTCTTCATCAGCCTTACAACATTTCTTTAATGAAGTAATAAGAGCAATAATCATCCATCTCTTATAAGCATGCATATACCGATCAAGAGGTCTAAAAAGTTTACAATAGAAAAATTGAAGTATGGTATGGCTACAGAGACAATTGCATTAGAAAGAATAACTCATTGAAATTGAATTCTAACTTGCCCTGCAATTTTTTCTTCTTTCTTTTTATTAAAACTCCAATTGCGCATATATTCGAGGCCCATATAGAGTCTTAGAAATTAAACACTCCTTATCTCACACTCACCCGAATAGAGGTGCTGGAGCAAACAATTTATTCTCATCATTATTTGTTCTATTGACTTTTAATTTGGTACGATTCATTGATCGGCTCAAAAAGGGGCATGACTCTCCCAATCATGGGTTACTCCATACACAAGGCTCAACTTGAGACCTAAACTTAAGGGGAAAAGATGTCGAGCCACCTATTCCTACCCATGTTGGTAATCTAACTCTTTTTTTTCTCTCTCTCCTTTTTTAATAAGACAAAAAAAAATCACAATTTTAACGAGTTATTCTACTAATTCAATGGTCTAGAAAATGGATTAGGTCATTTTATTGCCTCTGAAGCGGCTATATAACATGGTCAAATAAGATGGATAATCATGGTAGTTACTCAGGCTAATTTGCATCTAAGTACCCTAAAGTTTTAGTCGTTAATATTTTCAACCTTGGGTTTTTAAATTTAATATTCTAGTACCTTGAAGTTTATGTAACTTAATTTTTAGACACCCTCTATATTTTTCTTACATTCCTAAACTTTTAAAATTTGCATTTTAACCCCAATACTTAAAAACTTACTTTCGAAAAATTTAAAATTGTGTTTGTGGTTTTTTGCTCACTAGTAAAATTCGACGTCCTCTTTCATCTGGTATCAGAGCCATGTGACCAAAATAATTAAGATAATTAAGCTATTAAGCTAATTAAATGTGATTAGTGGAGATTAATGCCAGAATCATCACCTGCTTGTCCTGGACCAAATTATTCACACATTGTTCACTCACCAGAAGATCTTTCTCCCATAGCACCTCAATTAAACTGTATAACTGATGTAGTTTTAGAACTAAAAGCAGAATTAGCTAAAATTAAGACCGAAGTAAAAGAGCTTAAGAAGTAGATATCTGTAATCCACCTATCACTAGTTAACGAAGTAAGGCATAGCAGTAAAACCACTTCCAGTGTTAGTACTCCTTTTCAGCATAAATATCCTTTCCAAAATTCAAAAAACAAGATTTCGTTTTCTTTACACGAAATAAAAATTCAAAAAGAATTAGGTGAAAAATCAGGCAAAAAATCAGCTGAAAAATAGAGGGAGAAGAAGAAGATGGAGTAATAAGCAATATATTCTTGACGAACTACAAAATATGCTCGACAAAGAACAAAATCCAGAAGAATTAAATAAAATCATGAGCACAATTAGTGATAAACATGATATATTATTGGATGATAATGAAGAAACTAATAATGTCCAATTAGAAGAAGAAATATATCAGTAAATAAACGTTATTAAACTTGATGATCTTAATACATTACCATTAGAAGAAATTAAATGAAAATTGGATAAAAAATATGATAAAATGACTGTTGAGGAAGAGATTAACGAAATTGGAGAAGAGATTGACTTATATGAAACTGAGACCAATCTCGTTAACAATGTAGTTTCCAAACCTAAAGAATTTGGTGAACCTTCTAGGAGAAGTATTTATTTCTTAAGACCTACATACGTTCCAGCAAGACGTACAATCAATTTTTCCTTTGGGTTTGTCCCAAGAAAAACCACAACTTTTGAAGAAATTGGCCTTACTCGAATTAGTCCAATAGAATATATCTTAAACATTGATAGAGCCCGTAATAGAGAAGAAATATTTGAGTATTAAAAAAGAGACATGAATAGTGTCTTAAATTTAAATACTACATGGACTGCTGCCAATTTCTTAAATTACATCGAACAAAGCTTTTCAGGCACTGTAACTGACTGGCATGATTCATTAACTGAAGAAGATAAAAATACCTTAAGAATGATGGAGACACCAGCTGCAATGTTTAAACGTTTATGTAAATAAATTGAAACTGAGTTTATCGGAGCTAAACTTGATTCTGAAAAGAAAGTAAGAGAATGGCAAAGAAAGATTAATAACATAGAATTATGAGATATGAGATATCTAAAAAATTATATTAATGAATTTAGTCAATATTATTACAAAATTGGGTATAATGAAACCAATCTTAGTATGTTCTATGATAAATTGTCATATCCTATAAATTTCATAATAAATGAAAAATACATTGCCTATTTGGAACGAACAGATGTCACTGATACCCTTGGTTCTAGAATTTCTTATTGTTAAGCCAAAAATCATGCATTGTTTTAATAATTATTTTGATTATATTATATATTTTATTTCGTCTAATTTACTTTAATTTATATATTTTTCAGGTTAGGCATTGTTTTAATAAAGAGGAGAAGACGAATCGTTGAGGCTCGGATTTTACATACTTGGGCAGAAGACGGTCTAAATAAGGATAATTATGAAGATATTGTCTGGGCTAAGATTTCAAGAGTTGGAGAAGAGTTAGAAGTCTTGAGGGAGAAGAAGTTTAAGAAAGAAAGGAAGAAGGAAACCCTAGTTACTAACCCTAATCACACCCCTCCTTTCTTCCCTATATATATCATCATCACCATCACCATCACCATCACCATAAGGATCATCTACCACGACGCAACCAGCCATACACGCTAGCCTCACCACCCACACACCCATCCTCCTCTCAAAAGTATATCTTTTATCATTATTTCATGCATAGTTATTAGGGTTGTTATTTTATCTTGATAGTTGATCATTGAACATAATTATTATTGATAAATATTGTGATTTTATTCTCGATATGAGTGAGTAATTTTCATGTGCTTAGTATAATCTTCTTGAAGTCATGCTAAATTAATTATTTTGAAATAAGTTTTATGCTTTAATGCCTAGTTAATTTATATTCATGATTCTTTAGCGATTAGCGTTTATCGTTTATGAAATTTGTGTTAAATCGATTAGAATGTATGCTAGTTGATTAAATACAATTTCGATTGATAGTTTAGAAGATTATAATACGTAAAAGTTATAGTCTTTTAGGCTTAGGTATCACCCTAATTAATCATGGATGGCTCAAACCCATCTCTTTTAATTAGGTAATCATTTTAGATCTTTGCTAAATCGATTTGCTGATAAATTGGTTACAAAGTGTTAAATGATATTTTTTTAATTCTTAATGCTCTAGTTTGGTTAAATTTTTGCGCTGGTGTAAAGATTATCAAATTAGTAGGGTTTATATTAGGGCTGGACCTAAGTAAACTAGAACTTAAGGAAAAACAGGGAAGAACCGCGCTGGTGGATGTCTTCCACAGTTTAACTCATGAATGAAATTAACTTGTGTGCTGATGATAAATATTAATTTGCATGGTGGATTGAGATTATACTAAGTATCCTTGATAAATTTGACAACTTTGATAATTATTTGTTGCTTATAGTTAATTTGGTTTGTTTGTTAATTTTTGTTTCATTTTTTTGGTTACCATATAATTTCAATCGACCCCCTCCCAAGAGTATAGCCTTTTAGGAGTGTCAAGGTAATTTTAGATAGTTTAGATTTTGATTTTTGGAGTAGTTATAATTTTAGATTGATTTATATTCAGTTTTAGTATTTAATTACCAGTTTGTTAGAAATTAGAATAAAAATAGTTATTTTCATATTTCTTCGAGTTTTATTAATCATAGGGTTTATATAGTGTCCTAGTCTACTCATATTCAATTTCGTAATTTTTGGAAATTATTTGATAATTTTTCAAAATTATTCTGTGAAATTGAGAAGTGCAGGTTTTTAGGTTATTAATTCTGAAAATTTTGATTTTTAATTTTAATTTATGATTATTAGGTGTTGTTAAATCCAGAAAATTGTGTTCTAAAATTAGGGTAATTTTTTTGATTAATTTCATATTTATATTAATGCAGATTATTTTATACCTAATTTCAGATTTATTATTCTGCTTGATATTCTGTGCTAATTTTTTGATCTGATTTTTCTGAAATTAATTAGATACAATTGAGAATTCATAAGCTTATAGACCTGAAGAATAATTTTTTAGGTTACTTTTTGATATTTTTAATATTTATTTTCAGACTATTATTTGCTGTTATTGATTTTTAATTAAAATTTCAGTTACTATTCTATTTTTATTTTTCTAAATTATTTAGGAAATCTTTTTACTATTTTATTTCCAGAATATGATCTAGAATATTTAGGAGCATCATTGGGCAGTTTTCCAGATTTTTATTCATTAGATTTTAATTATTTCTAAATTATTAAGATTAAACTTAATAAATTGAATTAGTAAAATCATTTAGGATTAAGCTAGCCTTTTACAACAATCATTTCTGATGGATCGATCCCTACTTTCCTATGCTATAAAAAGTATTTAATAAACAAAGTAATGGTTAAATACTTTTTATAGCATATTTGTTTCATTTTTTTGGTTACCATATAATTTCAATCGAACCCCCCCCCAAAAAGTATAGTCTTTTAGGAGTGTCTAGGTAATTTTAGATAGTTTAGATTTTGATTTTTGGAGTAGTTATAATTTTAGATTGATTTATATTCAGTTTTAGTATTTAATTACTGGTTTGTTAGAAATTAGAATAAAAATAGTTATTTTCATATTTCTTCAAGTTTTATTAATTCCTAGGGTTTATATAGTGTCCTAGTCTGCTCATATTTGATTTCGTATTTTTTGGAAATTATTTGATAATTTTTCAGAATTATTTTGTGAAATTGAGAAGTGCAGGTTTTTAGGTTATTAATTCTGAAAATTTTGATTTTTAATTTTAATTTACGATTATTAGGTGTTGTTAAATCCAGAAACTTGTGTCTTAAAATTAGGGTAATTTTCTTGATTAATTTTGTATTTATATTAATGCAGATTATTTTATATCTAATTTCAGATTTATTATTCTGCTTGATATTTTGTGCTAATTTTTTGATCTGATTTTTCTGAAATTAATTAGATATAATTTAGAATTTATAAGCTTATAGACCTGAAGAATTATTTTTTAGGTTACTGTTTGATATTTTTAATATTTATTTTCTGACTATTATTTACTGTTATTGATTTTTAATTAGAATTTCAGTTGCTATTCTGCTTTTATTTTTCTAAATTATTTAGAGAATAGTTTTACTGTTTTATTTTTAGAATATGATCTAGAATATTTAGGAGCATCATTGGGTAGTTTTTAAGATTTTTATTCATTAGATTTTAATTATTTTCAAATTATTAAGATTAGACTTAATAAATTGAATTAATAAAATCATTTATGATTAAGCTAGCCTTTTATAATAATCTTTCCTCGTGAATCGATCCCTACTTTCGTATGCTATAAAAAGTATTTAATAACCAAAGTAGTGGTTAAATACTTTTTATAGCATATTTGTTTCATTTTTTTGTTACCATATAATTTCAATCGAACCCCCTTCAAAGTTATAGTCTTTTAGGAGTGTCTAGGTAATTTTAGATAGTTTAGATTTTGATTTTTGGAGTAGTTATAATCTTAGATTGATTTATATTCAGTTTTAGTATTTAATTACCGGTTTGTTATAAATTAGAATAAAAATAGTTATTTTCGTATTTCTTTGAGTTTTATTAATTCCTAAGGTTTATATAGTGTCCTAGTCTACTCATATTTGATTTCGTAATTTTTGGAAATTATTTGATAATTTTTCAAAATTATTTTGTAAAATTGAGAAGTGCAGGTTTTTAGGTTATTAATTCTGAAAATTTTGATTTTAATTTTAATTTATGATTATTAGGTGTTGTTAAATCCAGAAAATTGTGTCCTAAAATTAGAGTAATTTTCTTGATTAATTTTGTATTTATATTAATGCAGATTATTTTATATCTAATTTTAGATTTATTATTCTGCTTGATATTCTGTGCTAATTTTCTGATCTGATTTTTCTGAAATTAATTAGATACAATTTAGAATTCATAAGCTTATAAACCTGAAGAATTATTTTTTAGGTTACTATTTGATATTTTTAATATTTATTTTCTGACTATTATTTACTGTTATTGATTTTTAATTAGAATTTTAGTTACTATTCTGTTTTTATTTTTCTAAATTATTTAGGGTATCTTTTTACTATTTTATTTCCTAAATATGATCTAGAATATTTAGGAGCATCATTGGGCAGTTTTTCAAATTTTTATTCATTAGATTTTAATTATTTCCAAACTATTAAGATTAGACTTAATAAATTGAATGAGTAAAATCATTTAGGATTAAACTAGCCTTTTACAATAATCTTTCCTCGTGGATCGATTCCTACTTTCTTATGCTATAAAAAGTATTTAATAACTAAAGTAGTGGTTAAATTTGTAGCTCTCGACAAGCTTAACACTTATCTAAGAAAATGAATCAATGATCAATGTCTTGATCTCCAAAAGTAAAAGAAAATTAAGAAGCAATTCCTAACTTGTTGGGATTCGCCTCACCAATGGGGAAAAGAACCTGAGAGAAGACGAAAAAGAAAGTTTTATAAGAAAAAGAGTTTTAATAAGCAAAGGGGAGATAAATATAGGTGAAAATATTATAATAAGCCACGTCCTAGAAAATGTAGATTTTTCAGAAAAGAGGCTTATTGTCCTGCAAGGAAAAATAATTGCAAATGCTAGACATGCAGAGAAGTAGGACATTATGCTAATGAATGTAAAAATAGAAAGAATAACAAACTGATTGAAACCTTGGGAAGTTTAGATTATGTTGAGCTTAGTAAAGATGAGACTTTAGACTTAACCTCAAGCAACAACAAAGAAATTATTGAAATTATATTGGACAATGAATATGAAGAAAGTGATTATAAAGAAACTAGTCATATGATAGAGAATAGCTTTGTCAGCCTTGGTGATCTCCAAGGAGAAGAATTTGTTGTAGACAATGATCATGAGGAAGTCAAAGGACATTGGGGTCTTCCCATAATCCAAAAGGACATGATCTATAAAAAAATCTATCTTTCAATTAAAAAGCAAATATATATGTGAAATGATGGAAGGAGATCTGGAGATAAAGAATTGTGAGTATGACGTTAGGGAAGTTAATCTTATTAATTGGGAGAATATCCTTAAGCATAACAAAGATAGAAAATATAGGTACATCCATGTCGGAAGTGCCCAAGTTTAAATCACTTTATTATAATATCATGGTAAAGATATCGATTTTTACACTTTACTCTGTGATATTAGGCATATCAGATCCAATAATCAGATAATCATAGGGATAAAAGCCAATTTATGTAATGGGTCCGTAGGTTTCAACTGTCGACCTGGATATTATGCGGAGGGTAAAATCACCATTAAACCCCAATTATTAAGAAGTATGAGTACAAGGTCAGATTGGGGAGGAGGATCTTCATCAGCTAAAGAAGAGCTTAAAGAAGATGATACAATTAGCATGACAAATGAAATAAATGGAATGAGTTTTGAAGCTGCAAGACCCAGCATAGATCGAATAACGAGTCTAGATAGAAAGGTCATTAGTTACAAAACTAGAACTGTTAGTTAACCAATCTATGAGGATGAATTAGTCAAAAACATGACTATGAAAATATGCTATGAAACTACCAATATAAATTCTAATAGTATCTACATCTCAATAAAGATATATTTAGAGGGATATAATAAATACAAATTATGTCTTTATATAGATAGTGGTTGTTCTGTGTGATTTGAAAAAAGATGATTATTTCCAGAATTTAGGTGAAAAAGAGCTAAAAATTCTTTACAAGTGAGAATAGCTGATAATAGCATTATGAGCCGTAATGAGGCAATAGAAGGGTTACCCATAAAATTAGGAAGAGTTCAATGCATTATACTAATTCTATGGGCTACTGATCAACCCTCTCATGATATGATTATTGGAAATAATTTTCAGAGATTATATTCTCCATATACACAGACCGTAAACCAAATAATATTCACAATTAATGGGCACTCAGTGCCTATTGAAAATTAAATAAGGCATACATTCATCAGAAAACTAAGTTTACACATAGCCAGTATGGTGAGAAGGTAATGGCAATACAATGTGAAGTAGCATTGACAATCTCATTACTTGAACTATCTATTAAAGAATAGATTATCGAACAATATGAAAAATTATGTAAGGAACTCTACTCTGATAATCCACTAAAGTTTTGGGATAAAGATAAGACATTTGCTAAAATCACTCTATTAAATCCCAACACTATTATCCGAGTCAAATAAATGATATATATCCACCAGGATACCCAAGAATTTGATAAACAAATTAAAGAACTTCTGGATAAAGAATTAATCAGGAATAGCAGAAGTCCTCACACCAGTCCTGCTTTCATGGTAAGAAATCATGCAGAAGAGAAAAGAGAAAAAGTTACAATGGTAATCAATTACAAAAAGTTTAATGATAATACTATCTTTGATGGTTATTATATTCCTAACAAAACAGTCCTTTTCAACAGAATTTAAGAAGCCTCTTGGTTCTCAAAATGGATTGCAAAAGTAGTTATTAGCAGATAAAAATGGATGAGAAAAATATTCCTTTAACTGCAATTAGTGCCCCACAAGGACATTATGAATGGATCGCAATGCCATTTGGTCTTAAAAATGTACCACAAATATTCTAAAGGAGAATGGATAATATCTTTAAAGACATCAATCATTGTTGTTTAGTTTACTTCGATGACATCCTTGTATTTTCTAAAACCATAGAACAGCATAAAGATGATGTCTTAGCAGTCACCCAAAGATACATTAATCATGGCATTATACTTGGTAAGAACAAATGCATTTATGCTGAGTAAGAAATTGAGTTTTTAGGGCTAAAGAAAAAAGCTGGACAAATCATCCTACAAAAGCATGTTCTAGAAAAAATAGAAAAATTTCCTGAAAAATTAAAGATAGGAACCAGCTAGAAAGATTTCTCGGATGCCTTATGTATGCTTCAGATTTTATTAAAAATTTAGCCAAATTAAGAAAGCCATTGCAGCAGAAACTCAAGAAAGAAGTAAGTTGGACATGGACCGCTAATGATACAAAGATTGTTCAAAACTTCAAAAAGATGTGTAAAAGTCTTTCTACCCTTAATTTGCCTAACAAAGGAGATGATTTAGTTCTTGAAATAGATGCCAGTGATGAGCATTGAAGTGCGGTACTCAAAATCAAAGTAGGAGAAAAACTTTGTAAATATTGCAGCAGAAGTTTTAATAAGGCAGAATGCAACTATCCTACAATGGAAAAAGAAATCCTTGCAATCATAAGGGGAATTGAAAAATTCTTAATGTTTTTAGCTCCAAAACCTTTTCTTATTCGAACTGATTGTAAAGGAATACTTGGTTTTGTAAAAAAAAATTTATCAAATATGCAAGCGCAAAGGCGACTCCTGTGTTTGGCAATTATGGCTTAACCAACTTTCCTTCTCTATTGAATATATATAGGGATCGAAGAACTCTCTGGCAAACAGTTTAACTTGAGAACTCGCCAATAGTGATTATCAAAGCAAACCTCCTGCCAGAAAAGGAGGAAATTCTTAATGAGATGTCATTTCTACTAGAATGGATTACACCTTCCAGTAAAGTCCTTATTGATAACCTAAAATTCTATACAAAAAGCAGATCACGTTTTGATCTACTTTCTTCTACCTACCTGATAGCCCAAATATTTTTCCTTCTAGAGTTACAAATTAGTTACCTTCAGTGTCCTTATGATATCAAAAAAAATAAGTTCTCATGTTCAAGAAAAATGATTCAATGATTGGTATGCAGCCTGCATCAACTTTATCATCATTATTCCTATGATATTTAGGAGTCTTGGAGTACAACGATCTATTTTCTCGACAGATCTGGGGTGGATGGCATTTGTTTTTCAGCAAATTCACTATCTCCAAATGATCCTATCTTTAAAGCCTGGAAATACGGAATGGTACTTTATTTCACAGAAATTCTGGATCCAAATTTCCATTTTTCTCAACCTTAACTAATTTCCAACAATGTATGTTCAAAAGGATCCATTAGATTCTTACATCTCCAGAATGTCCGATAAAAATTCCAGTTCACACCTGTCTAACTATAGAGATTTATAGCGCTCTAATTGAATATGAAAATGGAAAAGCCAAACCAACCTATTATCTTATTAAAATCGTTGATTGCGACGATCTTAATGATCAATGATAAAATTGGATTCATGAAAGTTTGGTACATCTAGTTACCGATCCTAATTTATCAAGGGTCATTAAATTTTTCAACATTTATCATCAATGTTGGGCATTAATCGAACGAGATAAAATATTAATGCATTGTGAAAACACTACTTTCGCCTATGATAATGAATTCAAAGACTACATGAAGGTGAAAAGAGCAGTATCATAAGATATTTTTGATTATCTATTTGATGTTGGAGCTGAAAAATTCTGATTAGAAAAAGAAAAAAAATATCTCTTTGAATTATTTGAGGAATGGGTCCACAGCATCTTAAGCAATTTGATGAAGATTTTGATGATTATCCAAATAATGATCGTCTGGAAGATATAATTGAAGATGAAAGAATACAAAATCTCAATAATGATGACTAGTCTTGTCATCACTAAAAACTCTGAAAAGTGACTGCCCCATTATTATACTATTTCGACAAGTGTATGGTCTGTAAAATAAAGTATATACTGTAGAGTTAGTATGTACTATAGCCATGTGAAAAATTTTTATGTATTGTAGCCATTAAGGCATCCTATGTATCCTCATCCCCTCTATAAATAGAGAAGTCGAGTGCTGAGAAGGAATACAGTCATTTGAGCATTCTTGAGCACCAGAGAAGTCGAGATTCTCCATTTCTCTATGAGCAAGCATCTCTAATGATCCTAACTTAAGTCCCTCTTTAAAACTTTCCATTATAATATTTCCACTTTCAAGCTTTCAATAAAAGAAATTTCCCAGTAGGGAACGTTATCTAATTGAACTCTATGTCTTAAATATTATAATTTCTTGATTAAAGTTCCACTATCCTTGAAAAAGATTAAAAACTTGATTAGTGACTATGGTCTGAGGTAGGAAACAAAACAGATCTGTGTTGAGCCTGATCCAAGGATGGTGGGGTTGAGATTAGCAATCTGTGTACACCAGAAGTTAGAGGAACACCGGGTCCAGTGCCGACTAAATTCAGGTAACGGTCAAAACTCTCTAATTAAGTTTAATTATTTTTGCTAAGCATGGTAGGTCTATAACCACAAAAAGTATAGTATATAAGATCTAAGTAGTAGATTATGATAACTGATACCAGTAAAGTCATTATACGAAATTTAATCAAATATATTGCTTAATTGCATGTTTTGCCAAAGGTAGGGGTCCTTCTATAAATTCTGAAAGTTTTGGTAAAAAGGTAAGATCTCAGGGTAGTTAAATATTAATGCAAAAAGGTCGAGGTTGAAAAAATAATTGGCGAAAACCTGAAGGGAGGTAAATGAAAAACCCCTGTTACTCATTAAAGAGATATATGAGGATCAACTCAAACTTTTCTAAATGACAGTTAGCATACTCAAAAGTCTTCACTCATAGAAGAATAAACTAACAATAGCTAAGAAAAAATTTTTAAGCAAGAAAGCCTAGCATAAACTCATAGTCATGCATTATTTATAAGAAAATCACAATTTTTTTTTCAAGAATGAATACTGTAGGAACTAAATGCAGGATGCACCCCCCCAATACTTAATTCATACATTGTCTCTAATGCATGCAAAAAGATAAAAATAATAAAGATAAAAGTGGAATTAAATGGGTACTTACCTAAAAAATGTTGGGCTGCCTCCCAACCAGTGCCTTCGTTTACTGTCATTGGCTCGATACAGATAAGATCATGGATCCTCTAGTCGGATCTCCTCCACTATGCATACCTGATCTCCTTCATAGAAGTACTTTAGCCTGTGACCATTTACTTTGAAACTTTTGTTAGTATTAAAGGATTTAATCTCAACAGTACCCTGTGGATAAGTCTCTAATACCATAAAAGGTCCTAGCCGTCTCGAGTTTAACTTACCAAGAAAGAGTTTCAATTTTGCATTGAATAACAACACTTTTCACCCACCTAAAATTCTTTCCTACTAAGCTTTGCATCATGAAAAGCTTTGGCTTTACCTTTATAGATCACTGAATTGTCATAGGCTTTCAGGCGAATCTCTTCTAATTCCTGCAATTGCAACTTACGCTCTTTACCTGCTAGGTCATAATCTAAACTGTACAGTTTTACAGCCCAATATGATTTATGCTCTAGCTCTACAGAGAGATGACGGGCTTTATCAAAAATTAACCTATAAGGTAACATACCTATAGGTGTCTTATATGCAGCCCTATAGGCCCGAAGAGCATCCTCTAACTTAAGACTCCAATCTTTCTTATCTGGTCTAACAACATTTTCTAATATGCCCTTGATCTCTTTATTGGAGATTTCAGCTTGGCCATTGATTTGGGGATGATAACCAGTGGACACCTTATGAGTTACATGATATTTGGCTAACAAGGCACCTAAGGTTCTATTACAAAAATGTGTTCCCCTATCACTGATGATTACTTTAGGAACTCCATATCTGTGCAGAATAAGAGATTTAACATGTTTCACCATAGTTTTAGCATCATCAGCCCTAGTAGCCATAGCTTTAATCCACTTAGATACATAGTCAATAAGCATAAGAATGTAAGTAAAACCAAAAGAAGGAAGGAACAGTCCCATAAAATCAACACCCCATGCATCAAAAATTTCACAAACATACACATTATGCAGAGGCATCTGATTCCTTCTAGATCAATTTCCTATCTTCTGGCATGCTTCACATCCTTTGCAAAATTCATAGGCATCCCTAAAACTAGAAGGCCAATAAAATCCACATTCAAGAACTTTGTGTGCCCTTTTTCTTGGTCCAAAATATCCCCCACTTTCAGAAGAGTGACAAAAAGTTAAAATTGAATGAAATTCACTGTTATTTACACAATGCCTTATAATCTAACCTCCACAAAATTTTAATAAATATGGCTCTTTCCAAATATAATACTTAGATTGAGCTCTTATCTTCTCTTTTTGGGCTTTGGACAAGTCTATAGGAAAGGTTTTGGTTATTATATAACTAACCATATCAGCATAACAAGGCAGCCGATCAGTGACAGCATATAAAATCCCATCAGGAAAACAATCACTTAATGAATTCTCACTCTCCCCATTCTCTAGCCTACTTAGATGGTCCGCTACTAAATTTTCAGCTCCTACTTTATCTTTAATCTCCAATTGGAATTTTTACAGTAGTACGACCCATCTAATCAATCTAGATTTTGAATCATTTGTACTTAACGGATGTTTAATAGTAGAATGAAACAGTACCTTTAACACTCAACAGATAAGGACAAAACTTTTCTAGAGGAAAAACAACAGTATACATTTTCTTTGCTGTAGTAGTGTAGTTAAACTGTGCTGGGTCAAGAGTTCTGGAAGCATAATAGATCACTTGAGGTACCTTCCCTACTCTTTGACCTAGGACTGCCCCTACTGCCTCATCACTACCATCACACATCAGTTCAAAAGGTAAGGCCCAGTTAGAAGGTTGTACTATAGGAATGGTTGTCAATTTTAACTTCAATTGGTCAAAATCTCTCCTACAGCCCTCATTAAAATCAAATAAAGCATCTTTTGCAAGTAAAGCACATAAAGGAGAGGCAATCTTAGAAAAATTCTTGATAAATCTCCTATAAAACCCAACATGATCAAGAAATGAGCTCACCTCCTTAACATGCTGTGGATAGGGTAAAGATTGAATGATTTTCACTTAAGCCTTGTCAACCTCTAAGCCCTCAGATGACACTACATGAACTAAAACTACTCCATGTTCCATCATGAAATGACATTTTTCAAAGTTAAGTACCAAATTATTCTCAATGCAATGCTTAAGTACTAACGTAAGATGATGTAAGCACTCATCAAATGAATCATCACGTACAGTAAAATCATCCATGAAAACTTCCATAATTTTGGTGATAAAATCAAAAAAAAATACTCATCATACATCATTGAAATGTTGCAGGAGTATTACATAGATCAAAAGGCATCCTTCTAAAAGCATAGGTGCCAAAAGGATAGGTAAAAGTGGTCTTTTCCTAATTCTCAGGAACTATAGGGACCTGAATATACCCTAAATAGCCATCTAGAAAGCAATAATATGACCTCCAAGTTAATCTCTCTAACATTTGGTCCATAAAGGGCAATGAAAAATGATAATTCTTTGTGGCCTTGTTTAGCTTTCTATAGTCAATGCACACTCTCCAACTACTCTGGACTCTAGTAGGTATTAACTCATCTTCCTTGTTCTGTGCTACTATTGTTCCCCCATTTTAGGAACCACGTGGATAGGAGTAACCCATCAGAATCAGCGATGGGGTATATTACTCTAGTATCTAACTACTTAAGAATTTGTTTTTGAACTACCTCCACCATAAGTGGATTTAGTCTTTGCTGAGGGTCTCTCTTAGGCTTAACATCTGATTTTGTTGTGATTTTATGTGAACATAATGTGGGGCTAAGTCCTTTAAGGTCTACTAAAGTACACCCTAACACTTCACTATGTTCTCTAAGCACCCTAATAAGTTTATCCTCTTGTTCAGATGTAAGTACATTAGAGATTGTAACAGGTAAGGTCTCCTCATCTCCTAAATAAGCAAACTTAAAATTTTCAGGTAATGGTTTTAGTTCTAACTTAGGGGGTGAAATGCGAGAGGGTAGCATCTGCGCATGACTTTCAGGCAGTTCTAGCTTTCTAGGTCTGTCAACTACATGTAACTACAACAAAGACTCTATGCTACCCACTAACTCATTATTAAGATGGTAAGGCACATTATAAAACACAAACTGATCCAAACCATGAGAAAGTACAGTTAAGCATTCATCGTCGTCAGACAGTTCATAAAAATCTTGGGACAATTCATCAATCACATCAAGTGCACACAAATAATTCACATCGGTGGGAAATCTCATATCATCAAAAATACTAAACTTAATAATTTCACCATCAAATTTCATAGGTGGTGTTCCTGCATGTACATCTATTTTTGTCCTAGATGTTTTAAGAAACGGTCTACCAAGCAATATAGAACATCATGGAATGTATCACCCATGTCCAATACATAAAAGTAAGCAGGAAAAATAAGCTCATTAACTTGAACTAAGACATCTTCTAAAACTTCATCTGGGTATGCATTACTCCTTTCAGCTAACTGAATAATTAAATCAGTTTTCTTTAACTCTCCTAAATGCAGTTTATCATAAACGAACTTAGGTATCACATTGATGGAAGCTCCTAAATCAAGCATGGCTCCATCAATGGAGAGGTTTCCAATTTTATAAGGAATAGAAAATACACCTGGGCCCTTACATTTAGGGGGAACCTTCTTTTGGAAAACAGCAGACACGCTTTCCCCCACACTTACCTTTCATTCCCTTTTAGTTTACGTTTTGCAGTATAAAGCTCTTTAAGGAACTTGGCATAATGAGGCACCTGCTTTATGGCATCTAGGAGAGGAATGTCGATCTCTACCTTCCTAAATGTTCCTCAGATTTCTTAGTTTGCCTCATCTACCTTGGGGGTTTTTCTTCTTAGTCTACTAGGAAAAGGTGGTAATGACTTGTAAGGTTCCTTCTTATCCTTATTTGCTTCTTTAATATTAGAGGTGGTGCCTTGATCTTGGTTAGGTTCATGTTTGTTGATCTCTATTTCATGCTCTACCTCTCTATTCTTCCTAGGTTCCTTCAACTCTTTTCCACTTCTAAGTGTCATGGCACTCACATTTTCCTTTGGGTTATGGAATGGTTGAGATGGCAACCTATGTTGTATTTGGACTTGGAGGTTGCTAACTGTGGTATCAGTAACCGTCTGTCTCTCCTGGACCTGTTTAAGAGTCATTTCTATGTTCTGAAACCTAGTGTCGATCTACTTTTTCTGATCATCCATCTTTTTTATGACTTACTCTAAAAGAAAATTTGTTCTATCCTAAGCAGGTGGTTGATGGGATGGTTGGTTAAAACCTGGGGAGTTGTTCCTAGGTTCATACCTAAGGTTAGGATAGTCTCTCCATTGTTTATTATAAGTGTGGAAGTACGAGTCATACTTCCTTGGGCCTTGGTTAGAAAACATAGCATTCACATCACCCCCTTGAAGTGTAGGGCACACATTAATAGCATGTCTCTCTAAACAGCAAATACCATACACAATTGCTTTTTGAACTCGTCTAGTGACGAGTTTGTTCAGCATAGCAGTGATCTGAGACAATTGGGTCTCTACAGATAGACCTGAACTAAGCTTATTGACCTTCCTAAACTAAGGTTCCGTAGTTCCAAATCGTTGAGTATTTTGCGCCATAATATTAAACAATTTCCTAGCCTGAGCTGGAGTCTTATTAACCAAAACTCCGCCACTAGCAGCATCCACCATGTTTCCATCCATAGGTAATAAATCTTCATAGAAATATTGAATCAACAATTGTTCAGAAATTTAGTGTTGGGGACAACTAGCACATAATTTATCAAAATGTTCCCAATACTCATGGAAAGTTTCCCCATTCATTTATTTAATTTCACATATTTGTTTTCTAATGAATCCAATTCTAGATGTGGGAAAAAAATTTTCTAAAAATACTTTATGAACTTGGGTCCATGTAGTGAATGTTGTAGGGAGTAAGTAATATAACCAGTCTTTGGCCTTCTCCTGAAGTGAGAAAACAAAGGCTCTCAACTTAATTTGGTCCTGGGTGCCTCAGGTTGCATGGTCGAATATGTAATAATGAAGTCATTAATATGGTGATATGGATC
Organism: Carnegiea gigantea; assembly: GCA_029747015.1. Lineage (NCBI taxonomy): Eukaryota > Viridiplantae > Streptophyta > Magnoliopsida > Caryophyllales > Cactaceae > Carnegiea > Carnegiea gigantea. The sequence continues at coordinate 108,362 of JAKOGI010000715.1, forward strand.
CTCACTGGGCAACTCATAAAACTTAAGTAGTAAATTTAAAAATTAAGAGTTCAATTTCAGTGGACGATCTAATACAGAATAAGTACTAGACAAAGGTTGAGTTTTCAAATTAGGTGCAAAAGTTCACATAAAGTAGCCATCTCAACTTTAATATCTTCACAACTTACCGATTCGGAGCTTACAGATACAGAATCACTTACTTTACTTTCAAACACCTCAAATGTATGCTCATTTTTCTCTTCGATCATGTGATCACTCCTTAATCTCATAAACTAAAACAACCTACAAAAATAAAATACTAGAGTTAAAACAAAACAATAAAAGTAGTAAAATTAAATAGAAGCAAACTAACGATTTTATTTTCTTTCCCCGACAACAGCGCCAAAATTTATAAAGCTTGTCGTAGAGTTACAAATTAAACTATTACTTTGATTTATAAATAAGATTTATACCATAGAAAAGTAGGGATCGATCCCACGAGGAAAGATTATGATAGTAAACTAATTTAAATTTAATACTCTAATTTACTTTACTTCTTTTTATATTACTAAAACAAATCAAATTAAACAAGTAAAAATCTGAAAAAATTACTTAATATTGCCTCTAAATATTCAAAATTTAATTTTGAAAATAAAAATAGTAGATAGCCATCCTAAATATTCTGGAAAAATAAAAACATAAAAATCACACAATATTAGACTGAAAATTAAAACAAAAAATAGCAAGCAGAAAACTAATATCAAAAACCACAGAAAGTACTCTAAATTAATATTCTGCAAGTTTATTCGAGTTAAAGGAACCTAATTTCATAAGCTTCCCCAAGGACAGTACCTTCAAGTACTACGACGATAAATCGTACACTTGTAGAAATGACAACATGTTAATTGATGCCATTGCCAGGGATGGCATTTATGCAATTAGGTTACAAGTTGAGTCTTAAATTAGTCGATTGAGTCATTTTTTTTTTAAATTTTATTGTGATAGAGTTTATTTAATTTTTATTTTTCTAAAGCAACGAGTTTAAAATTTTTGAGTTCTTATTTTTTGTGCTTTGGGGTTTACATTTTGAGTTTATTTTGTTTAGTTTTTGCTTTTATTAGTTTATAGTTAATTTTCTGTCATAAAAATAGAAAAATTGAAAATTTTTGAACCCAAAAAAAATTAGAACTGTGAATCGAAGTTGTGAATAGTATGATCAAATTAGGCCAAAACAATAAAAAGTTTTATGGCAGCCAAGTTTGTGTAGAAATGTTCTACAGTTTTTATTTTTTAGGTTTTCTATTTTGATTTATCCATGCTTACTTTACTTTTCCGATATTTTTAATAGGTTGGTTTTTAAACTCTAGGATAATTTTTGTGGAATTTTCTGAAAATTTCACAATTTTCTGCAATTTTCTGATCTCAGTTTCTGTGCAAATTTTTTATTTTTTGTAATTTTTTATTTTATTTTTTGCATTATTTTTAAAAAATGAAAATAAAAATTATGTGTGTACTCTACTCGATGTTATGGAATTTTCTATGTATATTATTCTGAATTAGGAGTTTTGTTAGATTCAGTATCTATTTAATTTTCTTTTTAGCTTTTGCTTTTTTGGTTTTGTTTTATTTTCCATTTTTTCTTGTTAAAAATCCAAAAAAAAATCAGAAAAAGAAAATACCAAAAATATGCTTGAGGATGTGGGAATTGTGAGATTGTTTGGATTAGAAAGCGTAAAAGAAGAAGACTTATTAGGATCGAATCGGAACCGGAACCTGAACCTGAACTTGAATTAAAAAGAATGGCACATGGAAGACATTTGAATGATATTTTCTATCCTCTAATCACTACTTTGCCATCATGTTTTAACTTGCCTAACCTAGGACCTAATGTGACTTTTTAACTGAGACTTCATTACACTCAAATGCTCCCTAAGTTTAATAGTTTAAGGATGCATATTTGTTTTTGAAAGAATTTGAAGAAGTATGTTCCATGTTATATTTCCCTAATATATCTGTTGTTGTGGTTAGAATGAAATTAATTCCTCTTGCTTTCAAAGATTCTACTAAAAGGTGGATGTATGGCTTGGTCACTAATTCTGTTTCCATTTGGGATGACTTTATTAAGTTGCTTTTTAAAAAATATTTTCCCAATGCCAAAATTGTAAAGCTAAGGAATGAAATTAATCAGTTTGTTCAATTAGAAAGTGAATCATTTTGAAGTACTTAAATAGGATTAAAAAAAATTTGACTCAATGTCCTCACCATGGTTTAGAACAATCACGTCTTTACCAAATTGTTTATAAAGGACTTGGCCAATAGACTAGAACCATATTAGAGCCATATGTTAGGGTGGGTTCCTTTTTAAGAGTGCCACTACTGCTTGGGAGTTTTAGAGGACTTAGCTGAGAGGACTATGCAGTCGGAAATCACTTGAGAAAATAGCTTAAGTTTTAGGTTTGCTGCTAGGGGTGGCATGCATGCTGTTTTTGATGTGTCATCTAGAATCTAAGATTGTAGTCTCAGATAACATATCCAAAAGGTTATTTGTTAAGAAACGCCAAACTCACTATACGTCTTTGGTATCTTATTCTCATTGTCAGGCCTTAGACTACGTGTTGAGTTATTGTTCTTGTTAATTATCTATTGGATGGAAGCAAGTGAATATGACCTACCAAAGACACAAAAATGACCCATTATGCCCTTACTTTAACCCAAGGTGGAGAAATAACCCCAATTTTTCATGGAGTAGTAGACAAAATGCTATGGTTCCTGACTTTCATCCTGGAATATTTCCTGGGAACAACTCCTTACCCGTCTCCAATCCTTTTGATTCTTACCAAAGATCAGCTTATCAGGGAGTGCCAAGTGCACCTAATCAACCACCTCATATTGCTCAGACCCAACCTCTACTTGGTTATATTTATTGATAAGACTAAAAGGAGATTAAATAGTAATAGATAGAGAAAGATGAATGCTAATATGGAAAAGATGATGAGAATGATGATTGAATAGTATTCTCAGTTAGCATCGTCTACATGGAAGCTAGATACTTTTTCTAGTTAGCTAAGGGTAAATCCTAAGGGTGTAGCCCACGTTTCTTCTACTGGACCTGCCCCCAGTGAGAATGTAAGGAAAGTGAATGCAATTATGTCTCTTAGTTCAGTCGAGATCTTGATAATCAAGTGAGTAATTTGAAAGAAACTTGCAGATGCCCTCACACTTTCATCCAAAATTCATTTGCTTCTCCCTCTTCTCCTCTAGAGATCGATTCATTCAGTAATTCAGGGGATACTACTGATGGTGTCACTAGTGATTCCCCTTCTTACTCATCTTGTGACCAATAGCAGCCTAAGGAGAAGGACTCTATTGACACAAGCGATTCCTCACCTACTGAGGATTCTTTATCTCCTACTGCCATTGAACTGGCCCATAAATCTATAACTCATTTCCTCTATAGGCTAGAAAAGAAGGAATAGGCCCATGTTGATGAGATAAAAGAGGCTTTCTCTCAAGTCATAAGTCTACATTCCCTTGCTTGATGTTATTCATCATATGTCTCCTTATGCCAGGTTTTCGAAGGATTTACATACTATCAAGAGAACTACTAGTGTTCTTAAGAAGGATTTCTTAGCCTCTAGTGTTAATTTTATTATCTTCCATCAAATTCTAATGAAGTACAAAGACCTAGTTGCCCTACTATTACTATAGTCATACAGGATCAACTCATTCATAGAGCATTGCTTGACTTAGAGGCCAGTATCAATTTATTACTCTTCACTAAGTATGAGCGACTAGGGTTAGGTGAGCTAAAACCTACTAAGTTGGTCATTCAATTAGCTGATATATCATGCAGGTTGCTAAGGGGTGTGGTGAAGGGTGTGCTAATTAAGTTGGGTGAATTCATTTACCCAGTAGCCTTAGGGGCAATGCATTGATAGGCAAACCCATGTTATATATTATGATAGTCACACTCTAAATGATGTCCAGCTGAATTACACTGTGACTGACAAAGAATTTTCATTCTGATCTTTGGTTTTGAGAAGTTTAGACCTTACCGGACTAGGTCTCATGTCATTGTTTATACTAACCATTCTGCCCTTAAGCACATTCTTTTCTAGAAAGGATGTTAATCCTAGACTTATGAGATGGATTTTGCTTTTACAAGAATTTGATTGTGAGATTAGAGATAAGACAGGTTCTGAGAATCTAGTAGGTAACCACTTGTATAGGATTGTCCGTGATATAGAGCTTGTGTCCTATATTTCTGAATGTTTTCCCAATGAGAAGTTGTTTATTGTCCACCTTCATCCTTGGTATGCTAATAATGGGAAATATTTAGTATCTAGTAGGGTTCTTGAGGACTGGATTAAGAATGATATAGATTGATTCTTTCACCTAGAGAAATCCTTTTTTGGGATGGCCCTTACTTATTTAAATATTAGTTTGATCAATTCTTGAGAAACTGTATTTCAAACCATAAGGTTAGGAATGTTCTTTCATTCTATCATAACCCATCATGGGGGGCATTTCAATGGAGAAAAGACAGTAGTCAAAGTTCTTTAATGTGGTTTCTACTGCCTTACTTGGTTTAGGGATGCTTTTGAGTATTTCAAGAGTTGCCCTAGGTGCCCAAAGTTGGGTAAGATTAGTAGGAGAGAAATGATGTCACTCAATCCCATCACTATGGTGGAAGTTTTTGATGTGTAGGGTATAGACTTTACGGGACTATTTTCATCTTCTTCTGAGAATGAGTATATTTTGTTGGCTTTGGACTATGTTTCTAAGTGAGTAATGGTCATTCCTACACTAGGACCAATGACACTAAAGTGATTGTGAAATTCTTTAGAAAAAACATTTTTGCTAGATTTAGCATGCCCCGAGCTATCATTAGTAATTAGGATACACACTTTACGAATAGATCTTTTGATGTTTTATTGAGAAAGTACTCTATATTCTATGGACTTGCCACCCCATAACATCCCCATACTAGTGACCAGGTGGAATTATCTAATTAGAAATTAAGTAGGTTAAGCAGATCCTTGAAAAGATTGTAGGTAAAAACTCAAATGATTGGGCCGACAAGCTTGTAGATGCTTTATGAGCGTACAAAATGGCTTTCAAGACTCCCTTAGGTATTGTCACTTATAAGGCTATCTATGGTAAGCCTTGTTATCTCCCTGTTGAGACTGGGTATAGCGCTTGGTACGCCATCAAGATGCTTAAGTATAACTTGACTAAGGCCAGCAAGGAGAGGAGACGACAATTAAGTGAGCTAAAAGAAATTAGAGATGAGACAAATGAGAGTGATAGATCGTACAAAGAAAGGGCTAAATTGTTTCATGATAGACACATTCTTAGGAAGGAGTTTGCTATGGGTATGAAAGTACGTTTATATTCCTCTAAGCTCCATCTTTAATTCCAACGAAAATGGGGTCCTATTGGAGCGGTCTGTATGTTGTTTCTTATATTTTCATGTAGGAGAAATACAGGATTCTGAAAGTGATGCTATGTTCAAGGTGAATGGCCACAAATTGAAGTGATTTTTGGAGTTACAAAGCAGACAGGATGTGGACTATCTAATACTCTACAAGCCAGTTTGTGAGAAATGATGCGATATTGAGTTAGCTCGGGTGTTGATTGAACTTTCTTTCCCTTCTTCCTCTTTTTCTTCCTTTATTTTATTTTCTTTTTGTATATATCTGGTGCTTTTTGTTTTTTTTGGTGTATACGCTTTTCTTTTGGATCATAATGTCTTATCCTTTTTCTTTCTTTTTGAGTCTTATTTTTCTTTTTGTATATTTGTTTTTCTTTTTAGCTTTTTGTCTTTCCTTTTTACTCCCAATGAGGACATTCTGCGATCTTGGCCTTGTTTAAAAAAACAAAAAAAAAAGAATCTCAAAAAGATTTTGTTTTGTTTTAAATATGTGCTATTCTAATTGGCTATGTTCTTTTATACCATGACTATTAGGTTGTATATACGTATGATATGTATAATAAAACTTAGTCCAAAGTGTGACGTCCCATGGCAGTCCTAAACGCCAATTTTTTTAGGGTAAGTTGTCTTAACTTTGGTAGATGAACCTGCGATATTTTGAGCAATAAGACCTAATTCATTATTTTGGTCTCATATTTTTCTTCCTAACTCTTATAGAATTACATCTCTAGAACTTGTTTGGTTCTCTTCAAAATCACATTTACCATATGCATTATGGTAATATGATAGAGACATTCTTTGTCTGGTGAGCCACATTAGCCAAATTATCACGCTAATTTGATTTTTTTTTTTTTTGTGGCTAACCCTTTGAGCCTTTAACAGTTTTCAATTGTGGTAAACCCTTACATTTAAACCTTGGACAAAACACATTTCCTATGATCTAAGCCAAGTTCAGTGAAGCAACACTTCAACATTGGATGATGGGTAGCTTTTGGGTGTCAATGTACTTTGGTGGTTAGTTTGGTTCTTTTGCATGGTGAGGAAATGCATTGACTTGCTTGTGACATTTTTCCCTCTCTTGACTACATGGGTTATATTTCATTATGACTACTTGAAAATTAAGTTATATATTGTTCTTCCATGCCATTCATTTTCTATTTCAAAAGATTAAAAAGATGAAAACAAATAAAAAATCTAAAAAAACATGGAAAGAGAAAAAGCATTGTAAATAAGAGTGTTTGGCATTGTTGTTGTATATACTCAGTTTTGATTACTACAACTCATTTTCATCAGTTGTTTTTAGGGTGTGTGCCTTATTTTATCATAAGTGGTTAGAAGAGAGTGTGTGTATAGTATAGTTGGCGGAAGTGTTTGGTTGATCTTAAGTCACTTGACTTTTAGCTTCTCATTTCCCAAATCAAATTTCTTTCTCTTACTCTTAACCCTTAAACTCGTTACAACCCTGTAAAGTCCTCTTAATTATCATATTGTGTTTTGCATTTGAGTGGTAGAAAATTGAGAATCTTAGCAAATCCATCAGAGCTTGTATGATTAGAATATGAATTAAGTGAACATTATCATATCCTAAACACATGAGCAGGAGTGCTCTATATGCTCCCTAAAGTGAGATTCTACCAATTAAGCTTGTTCATATTTTCTAAGTGGGTGAAAGAAGGTGTAAGGATGTCATCAACAGGGACTAAGAATTTCTTGATGTGGAATTGTATTTAAATGTAATCTAATACATATGTTACTAGAGTAATGTGAAAAGTTAGAACATGTGTATATTTTTTCCCATGCTGTATTCAAAGTTTTTAAAAACCCAAATAGAACCTTCTCGTCTTTGTTCTCTATTTTTTCCCTCTTGTTTTTATTCTTTCAAGATTTTATGGTATATCTTCTACAAACTCTCACAAGACTTCACTAGTCTACTATGCGGAACCTAGAGATTTAAAGGGCTTATGGCACAGGCGAATTTCAACTATGATTCCTACTAAAGTAAGTTAGGATTTTTTTTTTTTTTGGGTTCTTTTATAAGATTTTTAGTTTTATTTAACTCAAGGACAAGCAAAATTTAGGTGTGGGGGTATTGCTCAACTGGGAATTATATAATTTTTATACCCTTTATTATCTATTGTTTGCTTGAAATGAATATTAACTCAGAAATTTTGATATAATTTTAGTTTATTTTCTATAGATTGTGAAATTTTGAAAAGAATGAATAAATTGCTTGTATGAAATGCCCAAGCAAAAGATGAGAGAAAAGGTGTTTGATCGAAAACAAAATCAATTAAAAGATAGCCCACTTTGCTTCGGTCCAATCTCCTCTCTTTCATTCTCATCACGTGTCGAGCATGGTCCGTGTCGAGTATGTGACCTTTTCCAGGTGCCCTCACACACTGCTCATGTGACACTCTAGCCTCCCACATATCTCTTGTCTCTCCTCCTATGCTAGTAATCCTGTGAACCCCCATTTCTTTTATTTCTTCTTCTTTCCCAGTCTAGCCACCAAAGTTTCCCACCCCTTCCCCCTTTTTTTCTCTATCTCTTCTTCATTCCCGGTCTAATGCACAAACCACATCATCACAATCCTCCACTTCCTTTCTCTCCCCTGCTTCATTAACCGTCATCAATTCACTAATTCATCTTCTTCATCATCATTGCACTCTATCTCATCAATTGGGTAGTTACTTATGCAATAAGGGCAATCACTTCATCAGTTAGAAGTTTGGACAAGATTAAAGTCGAAAATTGATTGAATTAACTGAAGATGACGGCTATAAGTGAGGACTCCAAACACAGTTCAAGCAAGTAAAAAAGAGTAGAAAAGGTAGAGTTTTTTTTTTCGGTCTCAAATTTTTGTCTTCATTTTCGCCTTTTATTTTGCCTTCAAATCTAGTTGTTAAGTTCAACAATTTGGTTTTCAACCTAGGTCTTGCACAAATCAAATAAGAATTACAAGTTCGGTGTTGAATTTGTGAGCTATTTGTATCGAATTTGCTTTGCAAATTTCTTGGCTACTCCGTTTAACTTCCTTGATTCGGTCTACTTATTGTAATATGTTATCAGTCGCACGTAGGTTTGGTTCTATGCTACTATATTCATTTTTCCCTTTGCTTGGAGAATTCACTAAGGTATGTGTTTTATGCTTTGACGAAGTTATGGCTCTGACATTGCAGACTCCTTGTCTTTGTGACTTGAATTTTGGATCTAGGTCTGGTTTTTCATTTTGGGTCGAGGTTCAAGGATTTTGGGGATGAAACGTTTGATCTTGATTCTTCTTTTGTTTGTTTAACTTTACTCATTTTGTCTCTTAGGTTATTTAAGTCCAATCCTCTATTGCTTAATTTGCCCAGTATTACAGGTCATTGGCCATTGATGGATGTTGTCTTCATTTAACGTTTCTGGATAGATGGTGTTTGTGAAGCCTAATTAGTTTGATATATTTAAGTTAAGCTAACCTAATTTCATACCACATTTTTTAGGACAGTACCCTCAAGTACTATGGGAATAACCCCTACGGTTGTGAAAATCACGGCAATGTTATCCGCTAACACATTTTCACATAACATAGATAAACAAACTTACTTGAAAAATAAGAAAGGAAATATATAAACACAAATATTTCTTACACATTAGTTCACAAAATTTCCAATCATATCAGTTACATGCTTAAACATTTATAAGCAAAAGCAGGTGAAATACACAGCAGTCATAAGATGGACAATTAGACTAGGTCAGTCATACCTGTATGCTACGACTCAGGGACCCTTATTTCTACTTATGTTCCCTAATAAACTCCACAGTTAGTTTATTCACTAAGCTATAACCATGGTTGTCCCATATTAACCATATCATTTGGGCTCTTATTCTCTCTCAAGTTCAAAAGAAAGCAAAATCTACTCAGTTAGACTAATGGCCTGACTATAACCACAATTTACACAAACATAAAAGCATACTCATCATAAAATTTCAGATATTCGTTATAGTCACATAATGTTTTCCTTTAGAATTACTTATTTGTTACACATGTACTTAGAATCAATCTCAATTTCGCAAATATCGTTAAGGTATACCTAATCATATTCAACTAATTTCATGATGTATTGTATAATCTTGTGTCAATAAAGTTATTTAATTTTGGGGAAATCAGCCCCTAACCTATGTAACAAAGCTATCACAAAACACAAGACCACAAACATATCTTGATGTGCAGGGCAGAGACCACTCAAGACACCAACAAAGGACTCACACAGATCTATATAACACAAATTGAGGAGCTAATTGGCAGACTGGGTAGAGCCACTCAAGGTAACAACTAATGACCCACACAAAGACAATTAATTCTATAGTCATAATTATAGGACGTAACACATAAGCAATAGTCCACGGCAAGGCATCTACTTCTTCCCCTTTTAAAAATAGAATTAGCATAAATGAAGTTATATTTCCATCATATTTGTTTCAAAGAAACATACATCCACATTTTATATCAACCAATTGATCATCACATAATCACGCACAAGCAAAAAAATAAATTTAACGCCTTTAAAATAACTTCTACAAGTACACATAATTCTTTTCAAATTATGAAACTATTTTTACTCATCCAAGAAAGACTTGATTGAGCCTGAGCTTATTTTGGATTTCACATCGATGGAAAGAAAATACTTATCTTTCTCTGCTATCAAAAGTCCAGTAAAAGCTTTTTTGAAAGACATATGGAACTGAAGGAGCACTTGTTACCTAAAAGACATATCATCTGCCCTTTGATTCTCTAGCCAAGTTGGAATTGCAAGGGGGTAGAAGTTTTTACAAAAAATAAGTGGGGCTTCTGTTAAAGAAGTTTCGTTTTAAAGCATCGACATTTCCACAGTTGTTTGAAGAGTATAAGAGAAAGAGAGGAGCTCATAGAATCTCACACCTAGCAAAAAGAAAGGGAACTGAATTAGGAACAATGCCCATATCAATGATCGATCAACAAATTGAAAACATATAATCAATCCGCTTTTGCCTAAACTAATCAATTTTATTTAGAAATTTGTACTACTGAATTGCTCTTCGAAAATTCATGAAACTTTATAGTCATATAATGTAAGGAAACTAGAGTAAAATTTCTAGAATTGTTCACACATCCAATAATTCACGGAATTTCAAACAGTCCAAAAAAAATGCTAAAATTCGAAAATTAAAGTATAAATTCCATAATCTTGCTATCTTAATCACATTCATGCCAATTGTCTATACAACAATACATTCAAGAATAAAATGTATCTTATATTCATACATCGTGCAAATTCACAATTTAGTCATAGCATTCATACAATCACAAGTACAAAATTCTTAAGGCGGGTTTCCATTTTAGTGAGATTAGCTGTCTAAATCTTCAATTTAAACCTTGAATGTAATATTCATGTATTGTGGCTTAATTTCATTACGTATTGTAGCTTCATTTTTAATTGTCTTTTCCCAATTATTTTTAGATTAAAGGAAAAGACAATAATTACTCGTCTTGAATTATTGTTAAGCACCTTTGTTTTCCCTTTATCTCTCATATGGATGCTATAATTTAACTATCTTAAATTGTTGCTAAGCACCTTTGTTTTTCCTTTATCTCTCATATGGATGCTATAATTTAAGTAAAGCTCTCTTTTTTTGTTCTTTCTATTTTTCACTCTTTCCTTTTTTTTTCCTTAGACATAATATGCATGGGACTGTCCATATTTCTAAACAATTTACACCAATCAAATTTTGACACAATCTAATTGTGAGCAATATAATTTGGTTTATTAATTTCATCCTTGTCCAAAAATGATTTTGCATGTGCTTTAATGAGAATCACAACATTTTTCTTATGGGTTGATTTGATATTGACCATGATGTTGACTTTCTTCGACTTTAATGTTACCTAGACTCAATTTTAATTGTTATCAAAATTTCATTACGGTCAACTATTCACCATAGACCACAAGTGATACACTAATGTAATTCAAAAGTGAATAGCGAAAAATTTAGGGTGTGACACCAGTCTTAATGGATATCAATTCTTTAAATATGTAGTAAGGAAGCAGATAAATATTTTCAATAGGAAGGCCATGCAAGATCCGTAGATCTCCTTATTAGAGGCTATGGCCTATTCTTTTCGTAGTTTAATAGACCCAACTCACTCCTTCGCACTCACATCCACCCCTTTTCTCCCTTTCCCACATCTTCTCACACTTAAAAAAAAAAAATCACTCCTTCCCACTCCTTGTCACTCTCACCCACTTTCACTCACTCCTTCCCACTCCTACATATAACTATTATTTATCATATTTTGAAAACTTTTATAATTTATACAATTGTGTGTACGAATAGTCTGATAACAATTATGAAAAGTTTTATTTATTTTTCGGATGTTATGGAAATATTTGTTAGTCATGTCGGAAATTGTAGATGATGTAGTTTTTGTTATATATATATATTGAAGAAATAATAATTTTTTCTGCTTTGTTAAGCAAATGTTAGGTTTTTGTGATTGGTAGATATTTTGGGTTTGATTCCGTACATGGAAAAGATGCTTAATTTTTTTTTTTTGTGTTGGTTACGAAATATTTGTTCTAGGTTATCAAAGCATAGATAGTTGTTGTTACATGTGTCACAGATTTATTTTTCGTTTATCATAATTTGGGGCCAATTTTGCAATTTTTTTCCAGCATAATGAAGGAATGTGTAAATATTTTTGCCGTTTTTTGTAATTCGTGATAGAAAGTGCAGATATATTGTACATGCATTTTGATTTCCGTGTATGTTAGTAACAAAATATTGAAAGTTCATAAGACAAAATGCAGATAATTATTTTTCATGTACTAAGGGCTTGTTCTTTTCTTTGAAAAGTATGAGTTGGTAAATGGGTGAAGTTGGTTGAGATTGATGGAAATGGATTAAAGTAGGTTGAAGTGGGTATTTTTTTATTAAAGTGGGTTAAAGTAGGTTGAAGTGGGTATTTTTTTGTTGATGTGGGTTGAAATTGGTTGAAATGGGCTGAATTTTTTTGTATGATGGGTAAAAGTTGATTAAAATAGTAAAAAATAGATTGAAGTTGGTTAAAGTGGGTTAAAATAGGTTGAAGTTGGTTGAGGTTGGTTGAAGATGGTATTTTTTTAATTGAAGTTCGTGAAGTGGCTGATATGGGTTGAGGTTGGTTGAGGTTGGTAAATTTGGATTTACCAATGAAAAGAACAAGGCCTGAACATATGTGTATTTTTTCGTTGTTCATATTTGATTAATATATGAAAAAAAATATATCCGTAATTTATTTTACGAATAACGAAAATTACAATTTTTTTGAGAGGTAACAACCATTCCAAAATAATATTTTGTACTTGATTCAACATCGGAAAATATTTTTTCAGTCTAAAATTTTTTTATCATCGGCAATTACTATCACAAATAAAATTTTACAGTAAAAAAAATATATAACTTACATCAACTCTCATACTTCATTTTAACTCCTTCCCACTCCTTTCCACTTCTTCCAACTCCTTCCTTCCTTCCCACACTTAAAAAAAATACTACTCCTATCCACTCCCACCCATCCCATCCCTGCAATTTCCCAATGAAAAGAACAGGGCCTATATGAAGAAACAATGATTGAGTATAGTGTGTGTAGAATATGAGTGTTCAGCAGTGCATTAATTAGTTTCTCGATCAAAAGGTTTATGTTGTAATTTTAGTTCTGTATTTGTTTGAGTATGATATTTATTGTAGATGAGGTGCGCCTTTAAATTAATGAATTCATCTTTTATCTTCAAATTTTTTTAAAAAAAAGGCAATACACTAAGTGAATACATTTTCTTCATCCAACGGCTAAGCAACCATCTATCAATTGCTATATTAGAACAACCTTATACTATTTTCTGAAATAGGGCCTGAACATAATTCAAGTTTACATAATTAATATTGTTAAGTTACCCATAGACTTATAATATGTTAGATAATATTTTGGTTAAGGGTTTGAATTAATTATGTGCTAATTCAAAAAGAGTGGAATTTATTATGAGTCTAATTGTTGTGATTTAATAATTACATCATGATATGTTCGTGAATTGACGATGACTTAGTAATTATGACTTTTTCTAAGAAAGTAAGAATTCATTGGGCAAATTAATTTATTGAGAATTGGAGATATTCTTGTGGAAAAAAGTTTGAATTTTAACAGATGATTCATTGGATAGGATTCATTTGCTTGTTATTATCCCCGCCTTGAAGATTATGTGGAAAATCTTGATAGAATACTTGATTGATTATTTAGATATTTTTTTAGGATAAAATCTTTGATTTATTATGTTGTGGGGCAACATCTTGAGATTGCAAGAAATATCCGAGATATTAATTTGAATTTAAATTAAAGTGAATAATGAGCTACGTAATATGAATCGAAAACTTTATCTCATGAATTAATATTGAATAGTGAAATCATCAAGATATGATTTTATTTAATATTATGCGATTAAAGTGGATATTTGATTTATCATTTACTAAGATATTACATGGATGTTACATAAGTTGAAAAAAAATAATATTTTAAGGATATTTGATAATCATTTTATTGGGCTTAATTGATATCTTGATTGATGTGAGATCAAATCTTAGTTGATTATATTGGATACTTTGAGGATATGACACGTTCTTTGACTTGAGTAATTTATTCTTTGTCAAAAGTTATTTATCTTTTTGAATATTTGGATTTCAACCAATAAGATCTAAAGAGATGATTCACATGTAAATATCATGAGAAATATATTTGCCATGCATAATTTTCCAATATGCAGATTACTTTTCCAAAGGGAAGTATTTCAAAGATTTGAAATGACATGTCAACTTATTCAAATGGTAAAAGCTCCCTTTCTTGGACTGGCATGCATAATGCTAGTTGATGAAAATTCGTCCTATAAATATAAGTACATGAAGCTAGTACAAGGCACCAAGGAAGCATCTTTAAGAGATAACTTGAGCGTACTCTTGCAAATTATTGTTCAGTTATCTTGAGACATATTACATCGAGAAAATAGCTAGGTGAGGACGTTGGAGTTGAGAGGTCAACTCCCTCTAGCTTAAATCGAGTGGTTAATTTAAGAGTTGACATCTTGAGAGTAGGGAGGATTCAGGATCTCATAGCTTAGCCCATGTTTAATGCTATAGTTGGAAAACTCTAGTTGGAGAGTCAAGCCTACAGATGCCCAATCTCAATAAATTATTATTGAGCATTGTCCACATTTAAATTCTACATTTAAATTTGCAATTATTTGTAATTTTTGTTATCACCTTATCCATTCCTCTCTAAGGGTGTGTTTGGTAGGGCGTAAAATCATTTTCCCGGAAAATGATTTTCCTATTTTATGTTGTTTGGTAAAAAGTGGAGAGGAAAATCATTTTCAGGGGAAAATGATTTTACCTCCTGAGAAGGAAAATATTTTCCCGTGAAAATAGCCGTAAAATCATTTTCCTGGGGCTCGAAACAACTCTGCTTCTGTAACTTCTGTTCGATTTTAGGAAAGCTTCAGCAACGTTCGAAAGTCTTACTCCCTCTCTTGAATTTGGAAGTTTTGGCTCTCGCCATTGTTGGAAGTCGGTTGAAGCACTCTCGCCACTGTACTCGAGAGCTTTTAAAATCGACTTCAAGTGCGCCATTAGAATCAAGAAAAAGTCGAAAGAGAACCTGTGACGACAATTTGGAACTTCAAAATATCTCCACCCAAATGGCAAAAGTCGCTATTGAGAAGGATTTGGCTTGAAAAATTCAAGGAGAACAATTGAATGAAGTGATACTTCTCTCTCTCTTTTTTTTTTGGTCTCCCCTTTTTTGGCTAAGGAGAACAAACAGTTGAGAATTATGACTTTGTGACTGTTTGATGACTTTGTAAGCACTACTAAATTGACCGTTTATCTATTAGCTTAGCTTATTAGTATCAAACACTTGAGAAATATGGTATTGAAAAATGATTTTTCATTTTACCAAACAGCAGAAAATGTAGGTGGAAAATCATTTTCCATGGAAAATGATTTTCCTGGAAAATAAATTTCCCCCCTACCAAAGACACCCTAAGATTATCTGAATAGCCTAATCAAACTTTTAGATACCAATCAATACTAGGATTATACCCTTTGCAAGAGCATTAACTTTTTTTTATAATTTATAATATAGGGTAGGTAGTTATAGGTTCAAAAATATAATTTTTTGGTATTTTATTGTTCAAATAATTAAAAATAACTAATTTTTTTTGATTTGTATATAACTTGTTCTAATAATATGTTTTTCATATTTATATTTAACTCATTGCATTTGACTATATATTCGAAAGTTATTTATCTAGAAATTTTTTATAACTTCTCATAGTAGAGTTAAGTTAACCTGTTACTAATGAATCAAGTATTTGATCAACATACATAACTAAAGTCCCAGAATAACAAAACAGTCTCTTTGATAAAAATAAGTATAGTTATATGATTCTTTTTCATTACATGAACACTATCCTATTTAACCATAGAGATATACATATACATATATATATATATATATATATATATATATATATATATATATATATATATATATATATAAATATATATATATATATATATATATATGGTGTGTGTGTGGGTGTGTGTGTGTGTGGGTGTGTGTATGTATATATGTATGTATGTATACACACACACACACACACACACACACACACACACACACACATATATATATATATATATATATATAATTATAATATGTATGTACATGCATACGTGTGTGTGTTTGTTTGTGTGTGTATATATATTATATGTGTGTGTGTGAGAGATTGATATTCTTCTTAGTTATCTATATCTTTCTAAATTTATAAAAGTAGTTCGAAAATACATTAAATTCATATAACTGATGTCCTATACATAATTTTTTTTTTTTGCATGTAAGATGGAAATTGCACACAATCCAAAAATCATGTTAAAGTTTAAAACTCCACCAATAGTATGGAAAAATTGTAGTTTGGAGCCATAAATAGGTTGCAACCTTTAGAACATGTCTAGTTCCAAAATTAGAAAATCAGTAAGATAGCAAATTGTCTAACCTCATCTCGGGCCAGCACCCATGGTATTTTTGTCCCATGAAACAACAATTGGAATAGCTCTATCTCTTTTTTCTATTTTTCGATCTTTCTATGTTAATAATTGAATGCAAATCCATTCAGACTTTCCTAGGATCAAAATTATCAATTTCTTCTTGAAAATTTCTAGCTTTGATTCAGGTTTGTAGCTTTGTTTCTTGATTTGTAGTTTTTTTATATTCCTTTCTCTGTTTTTTCTTATTTATCACCATCCAATTCACTAATTAGGTTTTCTTCATATTTCAATTGTTCTTATTAAGAATCTCCCTCTCTCTCTCTCTCTCCCCCTCTCTCTGTGTCTCTAATGATTATGGCGTTAGGATGACTTACGACATTAATGTGATGTGCATGATGATGTACGTTCTGTAATTTTTATCTTTGTTAGGTGAGGGAGTTGAGATTAAAGAAAGTTGTATTTTATCAACAATGAACGTCCCCCCAAAACATTGTTGAAAATTCGATAATGAAATATTTGATGAAACAATATCACTGTCTGGCTAAGTAGAAGCACCAATCCCAATTCTTTGTCCTTGGTTTTTCCGCTTATTGGTGAATTTACCCACCAAAAAATAAAATAAAATTGGGGAAACTGTGTTCTACCGTCTACGTGCAACATTTCCTAATTTTTCTTTTGTCTGTGGTTTTTGATGATAAGATCTTAACTACATTTGTCAAAAATTAAAAAATAAAGAAACAAAAGATATTCCTTTGGAATTCATTGTGGCGAGAGGAGTTTTAGATACAATTTATTGTTTTATGTCATATGGATCATCGAGGAACCCTGAGAAGAACAACACTTTTTGTCAGGTGTTATGGGGGGAGAGAGAGAGAGAGAGGGAGAGAGATAATTACTTGTACTGTAGAGTAATGGCATAGCATGTTCTTGGCCAATTAAGTGTCTGAGTTTTGAGAGCGTGCATTGTTGGCCCCATTTAAAACTGGGTGATGTTTCATGTGATTGGGAAGGGCTAGTGGTTTTTTGTTTAATTTAAAGTTTTTCAGTTTGTGTAGTATTTAACTTTTTCAGTTTGTTTAATTTAATTGAAAATAGGTAGAGCTTCACTTGCTTTGACTTTTTAAAAAGTTAGAGAGGTTGATCACAAGCATTTGTAAATGTTAACACTATGCTGTTGAGATTCTTATCATATTACTCACATTACTTCAAATTTGTTATCCCTATGCTATTTGCTATGAATCTTGAATTATTGGGGGAATGACAATCAATGGCGGATCCAAAGATTTTTGATAAGCATGTTCATTCTTAAGCTTGTTGAACTTTGATAAGTGGCAACATATTGTTATACATGCTCATGTCTAAAATTTTAATCTCAGATGTGATATAATAGGATAGTAATATAGAGGCATAATAGGATGTGTTGTTAATATAGTTATTTCTGGCGACATTTGCTTTGTACATGTGCGCTGTCCCCTCCCCCCTAAAAAATGGTTAGGATATTAGGAAATATGTCAATGATATTGTGGGTCATCTAAAAGAAGTTTTGTATTCATTACATACAAGCCAGTGTGTGCCAAGGATGTATGTTTGTATGAAGCTTGCAATTATGTATTAGCTTTGCAAGTAGCATCAAGAACTGTAAGGAGGGTGAGGAGAATGATGTAGCATATGGATGCAGGTCCAATCCATGGTGATGGGATCCAACTGTGTATTCAAATCCATAATAAGGAATACAGTTTTGCTGTTTTTAGGGGGGTGAGTTAGATATAGCAGCACCCCCTTTGACACCAACTTATACGAGATTTTCGGTTGTGGATTTAGAATTTTATTTGACATATCAAATGGGATCTTCATTAATTGGACACCACAAAAGTCAGCCCCTTTAAGCATCCTAGAAAAAAGTGGTTTTTTACCAACATACACTTAGTGACAAAAATATTTCTATATGGTAAAAGTAAGTATTTGCAACAAATTAAATTTTTTGTTGGTATTAAAGTTTCACAAATTCTTAGATGAAACCGTCTCATATAAAAGTTGTTGTGAGATGCACTCCATCACGGGTAAATTTTCTTGAGTTTTCGCGGTGATCAATCATATGTTTGGAGTGACTTTTTAATTCGGAAGCGACTAATAATTTATCTACTAGTGACCTTTATTGCAATCACCATAAATAAACTATTAGTCATCCCAATTATTATTAAAAGTCACCACAGAAGCGACTGTTCCATGATATATCTTGGGGCACATTTTTTTGACTTATGAGAAGTACTTATTGGTGCTTATTGCTGAAACATGCTAAAACATGCTGAATTAAGCTGAAATATGCTGATCACACTGAAGCATATTGAAATATTGCTGAATCATCCCAAAACATGCTGAATGGTTGAAGAAAATATAACTAAATATTTTCAATAAGTACTTAATTGTGCTAAATTATTTTGAAAATTGCTGAATTGTGGTAAAAGTTACTGAATACTTATGATAAGTCAAACATAATATACCCTTATGTGACACGGTTTCACACAAGACTTACTATTAAAATTTTGAGTTTGGAAAGGAAGGAGGAAGAGTCCTAATGCTACCAACAAATATAAATTGATATGTTGTTATTATTACTATTTTACCAACAACATGATTTTCTGCATATATTGTGGTTAGATTACCAACATTATTTAGTTGTTATACTAAGCACCTTTGGATACCATAGTAGTGTACACACCAAGGCCCAACGTGCCAACCTGATTAAATAAAATGCACGGCCCATATTGTCTAGTTAAGAAAGCATGGTCTGTAATAATTATTCTTTTTATGCAACTTATCACAATGTAGGAAATGTGGAGTGTTGGTTAAGAATTGGATTTTCATTCTTAACGTTTCAAGTTCAAAAACTTGTCATTACAAATTATTGAGGATTTTTATTTTTAATTTATTTTTACGTTTTTATCTATATTCTTTTAATTTTTTTCACATCAATTGCGTACTTTTCTTTTTTTTTCAATTTTTTTTTTTCTATTAGTTAAAGTTTGATGTTCAATCAATTTTTCTCCACAAAAAATTGTCACTGAAATAATGATTTATTGTTCACTAAAAATTAGTTGGTTGTTAAATGAAGAGTTCATCTATTTTGTTTTAAATTTTTTTGTAACAATTGCTCACCTTGCTCTTTTGAAATGTTTTCTATTGGTTGAAGTATGATTTTCAATCAAATTTTGTTCATTACTAAAATAATGATTTATTGTTCACCAAAAACTAATATGTTGTTCACTAAATAGTGTTCCAGCGTTCACTAAAAAGTCTTCTTATGATGAATAAAAATAATCAAGGTTAGAATTGGCTGATGATCCTATTTATTCAATTCTCCTCTAAAAATTTTAAAAACTTACACTAAATAATGTTCCAATGTACAGCGAAAGTTAAACACTTGTACACTAAATAGTGTTATATTGTACACCAAAAATTATTTCGCCATAGACCAAGCATTGTTCTATTATACAGTGAACACTATTATATTATGCACTATTATACATCTAGCATTATCAAGTAAATTCATGGAGATATAACGCGTAAATCCATCAATTTTATTCTAGTGTTGCTTAGTTGTCATTTTAGTAAAATAATATGGTCAAGTTCAAAACTACATTTATTTTGGTGTTCATTAGGTCATATTTGGGTGTTATTTGATCCTTACTTTAGTAATCGTTAATATAATGTTGCCAACAAAAAAAAGAATAGAAAGGTAAAGAATACAAAATTATGCCAATGTTATTAATTATCAAATAAAAATGAGTAGATGTCCCCCCTCCCCCCCAAAAAAAACAAAAGAAAAGTTAAAGAATCAAAATTATTTTGGTGTTCATTAATTCATATTTTGATGTTATTTGATTCCCACTTTAGTGAATATTAATATAATCTTACCAAAAAAAATGAATAGAAAGATAAAAACTAAAAATTATGCTGATAATATTTATTATCGAATAAAAATGGGTAAAGAATCAAAGAAAGGTAAAGAATCAAGATTAAAACAATTGGCAGACTCTATCCAGGCCTTCCCCGTTATAAAATTTTACAAAAATAGCATACTACACGCATAGAGGCTAGAGCAGAAGGCGGCTTCTTCTCATCAATTTCTACTCCTCTCTCAATCTGCCCTAACCCTAAGAATTCTCTCAATCTCTCAGGCGCCACTCGCCATTGTTGTTGCTGTTGTTCCATGCTCACAATTTCACAGGTATGCCCCTCTACGTCTCCCTGTTTTCGTTTGTTGTTCAATCCAATTTTCTCTTAATCTCCCAGTTCTCTCAGTCTACCCTAACTTTCTGATTTTTGCACGCTTTTGTCTTTGTTGCCCTTTCCGACACTGTTGGCCGGAAAGCTAGGGTTTGCTGCTGAAAATCGAGCGTAAAAGCAAGAGGACGAAGAACAACGAATGTTAGTGTTGAGCTCTGTTGACCTCCTGATGAGTTCCTGAAGGTATTTTTCTTGCTATTCCCTTGGTTTTGCTAGTCTATTTATTCAGGGTTTTGGTAAATTTGATTATGTGTATTCCCCCTGTTTAGGCTGAAGCTACTTCTTTCTTATTCCCCCTTCTTTGTTCTGTATTTTTGGGGCTGCCTCACTATATTAAGGTTCAAACAATGGATAGCATTGAGGTTCATGTCTGATTGTGGATCGAATGGGAGGGAGTTTGGTTTTGTGTGATTTATTGTTCTGGGTATTGGTTCAACGTTTGACAATTTGATCAAAATTTCATTTCTGTTTTTGTTTAGAAGTTATGGGAAGCAGACGTATAGACTGTCACTGAATTGCTGTAAAGGTTAATATACTATCCTCTCTGTCTTTCACATGGGTACGATTGCAGAAGTATATAGATAGGGGTTAGTCTCGGTTTTCCTAGACATGGGCTAGACTTGACAGATCTATTCCTATATTTTGATTGATCTATCTTTTGGGGCTAATAAGATGTTGCTTTAAGTTGACTTCTGATTGGATGTGATACTACTACACTCAAGAACAAGACAGGAGCTGTGATACTGACTTAAACGTTTGAAATCTGGGGTTTCCCTTGTAATTATTTCTCCCACTCTATGCCAATGTTTCTTTCTTGTTACAGCCAGAAATTAAAAAAATAGCAAAATCCCCCCCCCCCAAAAAAATATTATGGGATTTGATCACTACACTCCCAATTGGTTTCTTTCTTGTTTTTAACTTCTTGGTGGTTCTGCCTATGTTTCTTGGCATCCAAATTATGTCATCTAAGTGATTAATTTGAGGACTAATACACTTAAAAATGTACGGAGGATGGCAATACTGATTTGAACATTGAAATCTGGGTATTTTGCCTAGTAATTGTTGATGTTGGTTTACTTCAATGCGTACGCTTGCTAGTTACTGAAAATTTGAAAAACTTGGCAAGATTTCCCCCTTCCCCCAATTGTGCGAATTTGCTTACTATACTCCCAGTTGGGTTCTTTCTTGTTGTTCACTTTTGGGCTATTCTGCCTATGGTTATTGCCATCTTAGTTCAATATTCTATGTGGTGGAAAGTGAGACTATACTCTGTTGAATAGCGAGTTGCTGCTGGAGACAATTTAGCTTTTCTATGCTATTGCTTTCTCATGTCTATTGTTTTGGTTGTAGGGGTCACTTTTTCTTGAGACAAAATGAAACTTGAATTAATTCTGGACTCTTTTAAGGCTATGTTTTTTTTTTTTTTTTTTGTGGGTGGTTGGGGGCAGAGCGGTGTGAGGGTTGGTAACTTTTTTTTGGTAAGAATGGAAGTCGATTCATTACCACAAAACTAAAAAACTCATTTACAAACTCCTTAACTGGAAAGGACTAGTACTTTAGGAGCTAAGTTTCAGTAGTTTGTCCTGTACTCTTCTTTTTCCCCACCTTCGCTAGAAACCTAGGCCTCTTCTTAATCAAGTCTGTACATTGATTGGTTATCAGATTGGGGGGGTGGGTTTGTCTCTTTTGGTGTAGTCTTGAATTTCTCTCTGTCCATATGTAATATACTGTGGCAGCGAGGCAGGCATAGAGGGCTTGTTTGTGAACTTGCTGTAGTTGGCAGTATGCTGGAACCATAAGCACATCCTCCATCCTGTATGGGCCCGTTCGAAATCCCAAGTTGCTAAATACATTTTGCAGCACACATTGGCTATATGAGCATTCAAAGAAAATATGCTGACGAGTTTCGTCATTGCAGAAGCATAGCTCACAATCTGTGTGCCTCAGGCTCACTCCCATCTTTGCCAATCTGTCCTTTATGGGAAGTCGTTTCAGGGTGAGCCTCCAGAGGCAAAAGGCATGTCTTGGTACAGTAAACCTGCACCAGATAACCTTAGCAAGGGGGGTATTGGGCATTGGTCCATTAAGGCATTAACTACTTATACCCTGAGGATATGGTGTAGTCGCCAGTAGTAGAACCACTCCATTGGTTGTGGTTGTATCCATTGGCCATCTTATCACGAATTTTGAGGATTTTCCTCCAATACCAAGAAACATTCTCCTTGTTTGCAATAGTCCATATGTTCTGGCCCCTTATATATATGCCATGCCCCCATTTAACCCATAGAGAGATTTTCTCCATTGCAATGTACCATAGGTGCTTAGCTATTGCCGCAACATTCCAAATGCCACAGTTGATTACCCCTAGGCCCCCAGCTTTCTTTGGTTTGCAAACAAAGTCCCAGGCTATAGGAGGTGCCTTCATATATTCTACTTTTTGCCCCCAGAGGAAGTTCCTGCAAATTGCTTCTATTTTCTTAATCACACCCTTAGGCAGGATGAATAAGGAGGACCAATATGTGTGCCATGAGAATAAGACAGAGTTTATGAGCTGAAGTCGTCCAGCATATGGATGTCCAGCATTGGATTCGTTTTGTAATTTTTTCAATTATTGCATCACACTCTGTTTTTGTCCATCTCCTTGGTGATAGTGGTATGCCTAAGTATTTTATTAGGAATGCACCCAAGCCAAAGCCAGTCATTTGTGTGATTTCAGAGCGTACCTGGGTAGGTGCCCCAGCAATGAAGAGCTGTGACTTGCTTTTATTAGCCTGCAACCCCGTGTCCTGACTGAAGTGCAGGAAACCTTCCATTAGGATTTGGACGGTTGGCGTATGGGCTTTGCAGAAGATCATGAGGTCATATGCAAAGCATAGGTTGAGGAGCTTCAAATCCTTACATAATGGGTGAAATTTCACCGGTTTGTGTGCTGCTGCATATTGCAGGGTCCTTTTCAGGTATTCCATCACCAGAACAAAAATGAGTGGGGACACTGGGTCACCTTGTATGATTCCTTCCCTCCCTTGAAAGAAGCCATGATTATGGCCATTCATGTTCAGGGTGAATGTACTAGAGGATATCATGGTAATGATCCATCTCCGGAATGGGTCTGGAAACTTCATTTTCATCATAAGTTGATCAATAAAGCCCTAGGACATAGAGTCGTAAGCTTTCTTCAGATCAATCTTGATGAGGCATCTCGGTGTGACCTTCTTTCTTTGATATAGTCTCATAAGATCTTGGCAAATCATGATGTTATGACCAATTAACCTCCCCTCAATAAAGGCTGATTGGTTTTCATAGACTAAATGAGGCAATACCAACCTGAGTCTGGCGCAAAGCATCTTGGAAATGCATTTGTATAGGGTATTGCAACAGGCAATAGGTTTGTAATCAGCACCAGAGGTTGGGTTGTCACTTTTGGGTATCAAGGAGATTCTCGTTCCATTCCACTTCCTAAACAGTTTACCCGTTCGAAAGAAGTCCAGCACAGCTTGGCATATGTCTTCCCCTATAATCGACCAGCAACTTTTGAAAAAATCACTATTAAACCCATCAGGGCTCTTGGGTGCAGGGATAGAGAATAGCGCTCGCTTGACATCCTCCGCTGTAAATGGCTGTACTAAGCTTGCCTGCCGTGCTATCGAGATGCATGGCCTTGTTGAAATGATATGATCATCAACCCCTCTTGTGTAAATGCAGGTGATCCCAGTAGCTTCCTATAGTATGTGACAAAGTGTGCAACTACCTTTTCGTATTCCCATGTCAATTGACCATCTTCCATCTAGTACGAGGCAATACGATTGAGATGGTGTCACTATCTGAGTTTAGCATGAAAAAATTTAGCATTGGTGTCATTGAGGTTCACCCACTCCTCCTTTGACTTTTGTAAGTAAAAACTTTCTAGTCGTTGCTTCCATGTATGAACCATCTCCATTGCTGATGTTTCCTCCTTGTAGAGTGGTTCATTTTGGGGTTGGTGTTGGATACGTACCGTAATGTCATTAAGTACATTCCGCGCTGCTGCATACTGCACTTGAACATCACCAAATACATCTTTGTTAAGTTTCCGTAAAGGATGCTACATCATCTCTAACTTTCTGGATATGGTAAACATTTTGGTCCCTTGAATTGGTGTGTTCCAGACGCCCCTAACAATCGAAATTGAGGGTCAGCGGTCCACATATCAAAGAACCTAAATGGCTTGCTTCCTTGGTCTTTCATCTCAAAAAACTTCAATAGTTCAGGGCAGTGGTCAGAGGTGTCATCTGGATGGAATATGACCTCAGAGTTGGGAAGCTCAGTGAGCCATTGGGCATTGGCCATGATCCTGTCAATTCGTGAGAAGATGCGCTGGCCGCGTTCTTGCTTGTTTGTCCACGTGTATCGACAGCCCTTCCATGCAATATCCTGTATACCTGCATTCTTGGAAATCTTCAGTGTCCTGTAGTGTCACGGGTGCACCACCTATTCTGTCATCTGTATGTAGTAGGTGGTTGAAATCATCTACTATAAGCCATGGCAAGGTTGATGTAGATTTATTTATCAAAAATTGCCATAGTAAACGTCTCTCATCAGCATCATTGGATCCATATACAGCCGTAAGTGCAAAGCATCTGTTTGTGAATATATGAAGTATCTCATAGTGGATAGCCTATACCATGGAATCAATGACCCTGAGTTTGAATTCTGCTGCCTTCCACATTATCCATACTCTCCCTCGATCATGTTCCTCATAGTTCACATAGTGCTCCCATTCCTGAAAGCTACTAGCAACCTTGGTGAAATTACATTGTCGGACCTTTGTCTCCATCATACAAACCAAACCTGCTTTATTAGGCATGCAAAAGGCTTTAACTCCCTTTTGCTTATCAGGGCCATTCAGCCCTCTCACATTCCAACTTATGATATTATCCATATAATCCAGCAGTGTAGTGTGCTACACTGCCCAGATTCCCATCATTCAGCGATGCCCCATTCTCTCTTTGCTGTTCCCCGATATTTCGATCTAGCACATCAAAAGAATTACAAATAGGGGTGTGTGCGGTTTCAGTAGTAATGTGAACTCTGTTGCCTTGTGGAGGTATTGTGATCCATTCCTCCTCCCCACTCCCCCTCGTCTCCTTATTCGATTCCTGTTCTGGTGCCGGAAGGGTGGTGGCTTTAGGTCTCCATTCCCAATGAGTCCCTTTCGTGCAGTGATCTGTCTCGTGTCCATATCCCTTACATTTCTCACACACAACTGGTTTCCATTCATATACGACATCCTGCTGCATCAATACCCCATGTTCGTTTTCAAAGTATATGTGCTCGGGGACATGTTCTCTTGTTTCAATTTCAATCAATATCCTGGCAAACTGGACCTTTTTCTTCTCTTGAGTATTCTTGTCTGCCATAATCGGGGTTCGAAGCAAGCTAGCGAGCTTACTCAGGGCTGTTGGACTCCAATACTTCAGGTCCAGTTCTGGCAGCTGTACCCACACTGGTACAAATTCAATCTTCTCTTTCTGGAAATCCTTGCGCCATGCAAGCTGCGTTGGTTATTGTTTTTCTGTTTTTGGTGAGCTATATCTAATTAGGTCTATCCTACGAGGAGTTTTCTTT
This sequence comes from Carnegiea gigantea, assembly GCA_029747015.1. Lineage (NCBI taxonomy): Eukaryota > Viridiplantae > Streptophyta > Magnoliopsida > Caryophyllales > Cactaceae > Carnegiea > Carnegiea gigantea. The sequence goes on from JAKOGI010000715.1 coordinate 134,757, forward strand.
ACAATTGGCATCATTGGCTGATGTAAGCGGCCGTCAAGTTAATGTTATTTATATGTTGGTAACCTTGTCAATGCTGTCTAGGATGTTGGTCGCTTGTGCTTTCTTATTGATTTCATTTACTGGTGATGCTTATAATATGCATCAAGACTGAAAAGTTGATTGTTTTAACATGATCTTTTATTTATGATTTAATTCTAGATTTTTCTAAGGTTATTTGCTTTTTTTTTGGGGGGGGAGGGTGGGGCGAGGTTTTGGTGTTTGCGATGGGTTTTGTAACTTGGTACTGGCTCGTCTTATTGTATGTAATTTTAAGCTATGGTGTTTGTTGTTTTTTTTCTTGTTAATGGGCTGTTTCTAATTAGCTCCATACAACAAGTGGTTGTTGTTACAATTGGCATCATTGATCAGTTGTCAAGTTAATGTTCTTCATATTTCAATAACCTAGTAACCTTGTGAATATTGACTGGGATGTTGGTCTCTTGTTGCTTTCTACTTCATTTCATTTACTAGTGATGCCAGAAATATCCATACAGACTGAGCATAAAGTTGGTGAAATTGCTTATGACACATTAGGTACTTTTTGCCTCAGAGTCTCAGACTTGCTTATCTTCCCCTCTCTGTCTCTCTATGTGGCCCTTTGTTAAGACTAAATTATGTCATCCAAAAATCTTTTGTTCTTGCTGTTTATTCTTCCTCTTGAGCATGGAACATTGTAAGCTTGCTGCTGTTTGCTACGCTAATTTTTTTCTTGACCGTTTATATTAAAATTTTTTATTGAGCTTCATTGATTCAATATTTGTGTTGCCTTTCTTTTCAGCTAAGCTTGAGTTAAAATTGTTATCGGGTTTGGTTTTATAGGCAGGCTTTGATAGTATGTAGGATTAAGAATGTCACAGTTTTGTGGGTTTCATCTCTTAGTCGTTGTTTCAGTACTGTTCTGAACTCTTACATACGAGTTTAACTTTAGATCATGCATGCAGCTGCAGTAATATCGTCCCATCCAATCGCAGTTGGAATTTTCAATCCAACCACCAGTAGCACAGGTTATTGATGGAGGGAACAATCTGATTAAAAAATGGAAGAATTCCTTTTTTTTTGGGGGGGGGGGTGTTAGTAGATCAGTATTAAAATAAGTGATAAGCTTGAGTGGTTAACTAAGGAAGGCAGAGAGATTACCAAGTAATTAGTCCCCAAATTTGTTGAAATTGCTACTAGTATTTGTGTAGTAAAATCCAACTCTAATAAAAGACTCCAAAAATAGCATGTTTGCTTCTGCTTCAGTTAGTTTATAGAAACAAAGTCTTAGTGAATAGTGCATGTATTGCTCTCTATAACAACTTACATCCTTTATAGGCAAAAATTATTTGAGTCCAATGTCTCCACCCTCCCAAACTTTTGCCATCAGGTTTTTACGAACAGTTTAGTGACATATTTTTATTTGTTGGTATTGAGTTTTACCAATGGAAAAAGCGCTTATACCAGCACATAAGCCCTGCTGGTAAAAGTCACTTTTTTTGGAGTGCATGTTGCATTTCTGGTTTTGATGTTTTTGATTCTGCATGGTTTTGAGCCCTTTTCTTCATACAAGTTTCAGTTATTTATGTTATAGGTATACGTAAAAACATTCTGTCAAGAATGTAGTCAACTAATCAGTACTTTTGTTCTTAGCATAGGAAGAGTTCTTGTCATTCTTATACCTCTCTTACAGGTTTTCTTTGCTTTGCAGCTGATGCTGAAGAATTTGGCATCAACATCAGGAAACTTCTGTGAGATGGCAATCAGGATTGTAGTTTTTGGCATGCTATATACATGGTCCTCACTTTAGCTAACTATAAGACATGATTCTGGATTCTATCTGTCCAATTCTTAGTTTTATGTCTTGAATTGGGCTTCTAAGAATGCTTGCTGAAGAACTTAGTTGGATATTTTGCATGTCAAGATGGCAGATTCCATTCGCATTGCTAATATTGCGAAGAAGCAGAACGGTTCTGGCAAGTCTCAGCCAGACCAACGTTTAGTTGCTTCTATCCCTAAACACCCGCAGGTGGCCTTAAAACGTATCATAAATACAGACCAAAATAGATTTATAGGAACCATTGGTAAAACTGGATTGTTCCTTCTGGAAATAGTGATTCTAGAGGCAGTGAGGAGGTTTTCGAAGGCGCACTGTCCGTCCCTTTGGCGTGGTCTTCAGGCTCTGCAAGTGGCTTGCTTGCCTCCACTGAAATGGCTGCAGAGATGGGGAGTTTTTAGGGGTCTCATTGGGTTCTTGCAGGTTGGTCTTCTCATATTTTGTTCATATGTCTGCTGTGACTTCTTTGAGTCATTTTGTTTGCCCTGTTCTGGTCCAGGTATGGTGATGAAATATCTCATTCCCATACTGACTGTCGGCCTCATCCCCCTGGAATTCATTCTAGGGTTGAACCCTCTAGTTGTAGGGTTGAGTAAACTTGGAAAACCTCTTCCATTGGCTTCGTAAGGTCCCATACCCATTGGTATATAATTCTCTCGTTCATAATTACAACTGGACATATACATTATGAATCAGAAGTCATTATTGTACCTCCTGGTGCCACATATGATTCCATGCCTTTCCATGCTTCTTTTTTTTTGGTGGGGGGGGGGGGGGACCAAACGGCCTGGGTATTCTTTACAAGGTGATGTTTAAGCACGACTGAAATATTTGATGTTTTTAAATTCTATTTGGAAGCAACCCTGCTGGGTTGAAGTTATTGAGAAGTCATCCAACCCGGTTATTATCTCAGCAGATTGTGGAGATATTATACATGGGGACTTCATACAGAGTTTTTCTATAGGGGGAGGGGGGTATCAAGTTACCTGTGTCCTTGTATTGTCAGCATATCTGAACCAAGCAGCAATGCTGTACGGGATTTATGAAATTGTCAGCATCAATCAGGTCTGAAAATCTATTCCTTTCATTCTGAAATAAGAGGAACTTACTTGATGAAGGGGGGGGGGGGCACAAATAAGTTGATACCTGGGAAATCAGATGGTTCAGAAGTGTAGATGAAACTGGCTGTACTTGGGGAAAACGTTTTGAGTCTACAGAGTACAGACATAATGAGACGTTCTCTGTTTAGACTTTAGACCCCCCAACCTAGTGGGCAGGGGGGGGGGGCCTCAAGCATAACCCCATATTATTGGGTGGAGCAAATATTTTCTGGGTAGTTATTGTAGAGTGGGTATAAGCAAAACTTTATGCACAAATTGAATTGTCTTCATATATCTTTTGTATTCATTGAGCTTTCTCTTAGGATACTGCTGCTTTCTTCGCTTCACAGTGGAATTCTTGCCTTATGTCACAACCATTTTGTTTGATCATAGGCTTTGTCTAGACCAATTTTATTTCTGTCGGTTGCAACATCTATCTCTGATCGAACATCCCATATTGAGGGATCTTCTGGCAGCTCAGATGTTTCTCAGGCAGAAATTGATCCACAATTAGATTCATCAGATAATGCACAAGTTGCAGGTTCAAGGTGATAAATCTGACAACTTTTCTGACATTGGTACTGATGCATTGTTACTTTTGATTTTCATTGGGAATACTCATCTTACTATGATTGGCCTAGTTAATTCTTCGCAAAGATTAAAGAGAGTAGAAATGAACCACTAGATAAATAGTGAATGCACAAACTGATTATGGATAATTGGATAATCAATTTGTAACCTTCCAAAGTATACGTGAGCACAATCGTTGAGAGAGACGGGGTATATTGTGTCAACTCTCTAAGAAGCTAGGGTTTGGATTTCATTCAACTCTTCAATTGATTGTGTCCTGATGGGTACATGTCTGCAATAGTTGTCTAACCGATGATTCTGTAGTAATTTGATATTTACAGATCATTTCTTGATTATAGCTTTATGGTAGTTGTGGCAGCATGCATGAGATGATGAAAAGCTCATTTTCATTTACATTCTTGAATTAAAGGTTCAACATCTCAAATTCAAATTCTACTTAATAAAATCAAGATTGTGTGAGGCATTGAGGTGTTAAGTTTGCATGCCAATTTATTGTCTCTGGTACAAGCAAACTTATGTCTTCTCTTCATATGCATGTAAGATATGGTGAAGGAGCTACCCAACATCTGGTCTCCGAGAAGTGGGTCTCACAACTTTTTGCTGAGCTTGAAAAGGAGGGTGTTGCCCTACCAGAAAGGTAATTGTGTTGCTTTGATTTATGGTGCTTCTATTCATTGCTGGAAGCAGTTGTCAGATTTCTTTATTAACTTTAGGCTTTAAGCCTTTCATTGCATTGTGAGCGATTATAACAGATCGGTTATGTACATCAGTACATGTCTTTTTCCCTCTTTTAGTGGTCTTATCCAATGGCATCATCTAATTTTTGTTTAATCATTTGGGGCCTATTCTTTATGAGCATATTGAATGTGCTACATGTTCCAACTTGCCCTAATATGCTCCCACCTATCCTAACCTGACCTGCTTCAATCTGCTCTAATCTGCTCAAACCTACTTGCTGGTAGTCAAACCTGCTCTGACCTGATTTAACCCACTCACAAACCTGCTTCCAAATTGCTCTAATTTGCTAACTGCTAGTCAAACCTGCTCTAACTTATCGAAATCTGCGTTCCGCTGGCCAAATATGTGCCAGATATGTTCCAATCTGCTCCAATATGCTCATAATGAACATGCCCTTAGTGAGAGCTCTATAATAGCAATCCTTTTTCATCTTTCTTTTTCCCTACTGTGGGTGGGGGTTGGGGGGGTCGTGCTCTATGGGTCATAAGCGTACTTGTCCTCGAGTATGATTTGATCATGAAGGTATAGTTTATCTTCTTATCTTGGACTATTTATATGTTCATTCCACTTTCTAACCCACTAGAAATGTTTCTTTTAGGCAAATGTCTCATCTTGGATAATTGCAGATGAAAGCAAAATGCTTTAGTTAACTGGTCACTTCTTTTTTTATGTGGAGTAGTGTGCAGTGAGTGGGCTTTAATCCGGGGTGAAGGTTGAAACAGAACTTTTCCTTTTTGGTGTCCCCTCCCTCCCCCTCCCCCCCCCAAAAAAAACTTGCTTAGGCAGGACTCTGAGCTGTGGACTTTGATTTGGATTTTTATCTTGAGCTATTTATGTATTTCTTCCCCCCCCCCCCCAAAAAAAAATGTGTGTCAGTGTATGAACAAAGTGAATAGTTCAATACCTATGAGTCCTTTCTAGGCAAGGTGGTTTTCTTTTTTCCTTCTTTTTGGGGTTTTTTTT
>JAKOGI010000715.1:147500-155000 GCA_029747015.1 Carnegiea gigantea
ATGTTAAAATTAACTAAATGCTATATAAATATTGCTTTACGTAGGTAGAGGAAAATGTTGAAATACAATTATAGTTACTTTTCAACAGTCTACAATCAATTCTAATGTATTATCTATCATCAATGCTCCCTCTTTGGTTGACTTGTTTTGATTGAATGTTTTGAAGTGTTTGCATTTACCTGGGGCAAAAACCCAAAAAGGAGAAGTGAAGCAAAAAAATAATTTGTTATGAAAAAGGCAATTTGCAATTCGGGGATACTCACGATTCTATGGAAATAATTTTTAAGGGATAATTTTTTTAGAATGTATTATCAACTACCGGCTATTTTAGATAAACTATTAAAATGGGTTGACATTTTATGAAATAGTTACTTGCTGAAGTTTTTCTTTGCAATTCAGTCTTTGAACTTTCTAAATTTGCTATTTTTTGCCCAAATGAAGTTCAAAGTGCAAATACTCAAGTTTTTGAGGGCTTTTTAATAAAACTAAGTTTATATTTTTGTATGGATTACTTATAATAATTTTACTAGTATTAGTTATCACAATATACTATTTATATCATAAATATTACATTTTTTTTGTGATTAACGACCCACCATGCTTAGCAAAATAATTAAAATTTAATTAGAGAGTTTCGACCATTATCTGAACTTAGTCGGTGCTGGACTTTGGCGTTCCTTTAACTTCTGGTTTACAGATATTGCTAATTTCAACAATGCCTTCCTTATATCAGGCACAGTATAGATTTGTTTTGTTTCCTACTTCGGACCGTAGTCACTAATCAAGTTTATATATTTTAAAGAATAGTGAGACTTTGATCAAGAAATTATAATATTTAAGATATAAGGTTCAATTGAATAATGTTTCTTACTGGGAAACTTCTTTTATTGAAACTGGAAAGTAAAAATATTACAATGGAAATCTTGAAAAGGGACTTAAGTTAAGATCATTAGATATGTTTGCTCATAGACAAATGGAGAATTCCGACTTCTCTTTTGCTCAAGAATGCTCAAATGACTGTATCCCTTCTCAGTACTCAACCTCTCCTTTTATAGAGAGGACGAGCGTACATAGGATGTCCTATTGGCTACAGTACACACTAATTTTACATATGACTACAGTTAAGTTCATATGGCTACAGCAGACTGTTTTATTTTACAGACCTAACACTTATCAAAATAGTACAACAATGGAGCAGTAACTTTTCAGAACCTTTTAATGATGACAAGAACAGTCATAATTATTGAGATTCTGCATGCCTTTGTCTCCAATAATATTTTTCAGACCATCATTATCTGGATAATCCTTAAAATCTTCATTAAATTGAAGATGCTCTGGATCTTATTTCTCAAATAATTCAAGAAGATATTTCTTTCCTTTTTCTGATAAGAATTTTTCAGCTCCAACATCACAGAGATAATCAAATATATCTACTGAAACCGCTCCCTCCACCTTCATGTAATCTTTAAACTCATTGTCATATGCAAAAGTAGTATTTCCGCAATGCATTAAGGTTTGTCCTCGTTCAATTAACGCCCAACTTTGATGATAAATTTTGTAAAAATCGATGATTCTTGCTAAGGTAGAATCAGTAACTAATTCTCGTCATTCTAAAAACCATTCTTTTTGTTGAGAATAGGGATTGTCGAAATCAATAATCTGAATAAGATAATGGGTTGGTTTGGTTTTTTCAGTTTCAGTTGGTTTGGTTTTTTCAGTTTCATACTCGATTAGTGCACAATATACCTCCACATGTATGCATATATTATTTGGAATTTTTGTTGGACCATTAGGAGATGTAAGAATCCAATGGATCCTTTTGAACATGCATTGCTGAAACTCAGTTAGCCTTGAGAAAAATGAGAACTTCGAATCTGAAATTTTCATAAAGTAAATTATCATTCTGTATTCCCGGGCTTTAATGATGGGGTCATTTAGAGACATTAAATTTGTTGGGAAACTAACACCATCAACTGCAGACTTATTAGAAAAGTAGATTGTAGTACCCCAAGATTTCCAAATGTCATAGGAATAATGATGATAATAGTCGATGCAGGTTGCATACCACTCATTGAACCATTTTTCCTAGACATAAGAACTTATTTTTTCTTGAATGTTATGAGGACACCTTAGGTAGTTAACTCGTAATTCTAGAATAAAAAATCTTTGAGTCATTAGACAGACAGAAGATAGCAGACCAAAACCTGATCGACTTTTTGTATGGAATTCCAAATTATCAATAATGACTTTATAAGGAGGACAAACCAATTTTAGTATCAATGACATTTTATTATGAATTTCCTCCTTTTCTTGCGGGAGTTTTGCTTTGATGATCACCATTGACGAGTTCTCGAGTGAAACTATCTGCCAGAGAGTTCTTCGATCTCCGTATATGTTCAATAGAGAAGGAAAACTAGTTAAGTCATAATTGCCGACGCAGGAGTCGCCCTTGCGCTTGCATATTTGATAAATTCTTTTTCACAAAATTAAGTATTCCTTTGCAATCAGTTCGAATAAGAACATGTTTTGGAGCTAAAAAGATTAAGAACTTTTCAATTCCCCTTATAACTGCAAGAATTTCTTTTTCCACCGTGGGATAGTTGCATTCTTTATTAAAACTTCCACTGCAATATTTGTAGAGTTTTTCTCCTTCTTTGATTTTAAATACCGCACTCCAGTGCTCATTGATGGCATCTATCTCAAGAATTAAATCATCTCTGTCATTAGACAAATTAAGAATAGGAAGATTTTTATATATTTTTTCAAGTTCTGAACAATCTTTGAATCATCAGGGATCTATGTCTAACTTACTTTTTTTTTGAGTTTTTGCTGCAATGACTTTCTTAGTTTGTCCAAATCTTTAATGAAATTTAAAGCATATGTAATGCATCCAAGAACCTTTCTAACTGCTTCCTATCTTTAACTTTTTTAGAAAATTTTTCTATTTTCTCCAGAATATGCTTTTGTAGGATGATTTGTCCAACTTTTTTCTCTAGACCTAAGAACTCAATTTGTTGTTCAGCATAGATGCACTTATTCTTGCCAAGTACAATACCATGATCAATGCATCTTTGGGTGACAGATGAGGCATCATCTTTGTGCTATTCTATGGTTTTGAAAAAGATAGGGATAGCATCAATGTAAACTAGACAACAGTGATTACGATATTCAAAGATGTTATCCATTCTTCTTTGGAATATTTGATGTGCATTTTTAAGATCAAATGACATTACTATCCATTCATAATATCCTTGAAGGGCACTAAATGCAGTTAAAGGAAAGCTTTCCTCATCCATTTTAATATGTCAATAACCGCTTTTGCAAATTTTTGAGAACCAAGAAGCTCTTTGAATTCTATTGAAAAGAACTGAAGAGAAATCATAAGTCATTCATCTCCAGCAGTCAGTCATAACTTTAAGGGATTGCTAGTTTTGTTCGGAATATAATAGCCATTAAAGATAGTATTATCATTAAACTTTTTATAATTAATTACCATTCAAGCCTTTTCTCTCTTTTCTTAAGCATGATTTCTTATTATGAAAGCAGGACTGGTGAGGACTTTTTCTATTCATGATTAGTCCTGTATCCAGAAGTTGTTTGATTTGTTTATCAAATTTCTAAATACCCTGGTGTGTATACACCATTTGTTTATCTCGAATAATAGTACTAGGATTTAACAAAGCAATCTTTGCAAATATCTTGTCTTTATTCCAAAATTTTAGTGAATTATCAGAGTAGAGTTCTTTGTATAATTGCTCTTATTATTCAGCAATTTGCTCTTTAATAGATAACTTAAGTAGTGAGATTGTCAGTGCTATTTCACGTTGTGAAGACATTACCTTCTCACCATACTGGCTACTCGATTTTCTGATGAGTGTAAGCCTTGCTTATTTTTTCAATAGAAATTGAGTGACCATTGATTGTGAATATTATTTGGTTTATGATCTGTGTGCATGGAAAATATAATATTTGAAAATTATTTTCAATAATCATATCATAAGAAGGTTGATCAGTAGCCCATAGAATTGGTACAATGTATGGAACTTCTTCTAATTCTATGGATAACCTTTCTATGACTTCACTGTGACTCATAATGCTATTATCAACTATTTTTACTTATAAATATTTTTGGCTTTTTTCCACATAAACTTTGAAAATAATGATCTTTTTTCAAAACATACAGAACAACCAATATCTATGTAGGCGCACTACTCATACTTATTATATCCCTCAATGCATACTTTTGTTAGGATATAGATGCTATTAGAATTTGTATTGGTGACTTCATATCATATCTTCATAGTCATATTTTTGATTAATTCATCTTCATAAATTGACTCACTAATAGTTCTTGTTTTGTACCCAACTACTTTTCTGTCTAGATTCATGCTTCTGTCTACACTGTGTCTTGCGGGTTTAAAACTCATTCTATTCATTTCACTGGTCATGCTAATTGTATCATCGTCTCTCAGCTCTTCTTTAACTGTTGAAGATCCTTCTCCCCATTCTGATCTTGTACTCATACTTCTTAATAATTGAGGTTTAATGATAATTTTATCACTCTCATCAATTTTTACCAAATTTTTCTTGTTGATTTTTGTAGGATTGGCAAAGTTAGATATCCATAAATGATCAATTTTTATCTCCTGCGGATTAGATTTAATCCGCTGAATCTTTTGCATAGGGGTATGACTTTTAAATTTTTCTGCCTCTATCCTTGTCACTTTAGTCTTCGGATCTATAGGATTATCTAATTTGAGATAATTTTTCAAAATATCTTTAGTTGGTATCCCTCTCTTTTCATATCCACCCCAACTGTTTTTATATTTAAGAATAGAAAGTTTTTGACAAATTCATCATTTAGGCTTACATGATATCTAGGTTGATAATTGAATCTCATCGATACATTACATAAATTCGTTTTAATCCCTGTGATAATTTGATTATTAAATTTGATATGCCTAATATCACAGAGTAAAGTATAAAGGTCAATATCTTTCCCATAATATTGTAATGGAGTGATTTAAAGTTGGACACTTCTAACATAGATATACCTATACTTTCTATCTTTGTTATGCTTAAAGATATTTTTGTAATTAATGAGATTAACTTCTCCCACATCATATCCAAAATCTTTGATTTATAGATCTCCTTCCATCATCTTGCATACATACTTACTTATTAATTGAAAGATGGATTTTGTAAATCATGTCTTTTTGGATTGTTGGAAGGGCTCAATCTCCTTTGACTTCCTCGTTATCATTATCTACAGCAAACTCTTCTCCTTGAAGATCACCAAGGCTAGTCGAGCTACTTTTCATTATATGACTTGTCTCTTCATAATCACTTTCTTTATATTCATTGTCTAATATAATTTCAACAATCCCTTTGTTGTTATTTAGTCCTAGGTCTAATGCCTCTTTTTCGCCAAGCTCAACATAATCTAGGTTACCTAAAGTTTCGATAAGTTTGTTATTCTTCTTATTTTTGCATTCATTAGTGTAATGTCCTACTTCTCCGCATGCTCATCATTTGCAGTTGTTTTTCCTTATAGGATAATAAGTTGCTTTCATAAAAAATCTATGTTTTTAGGACTTGGTTTGTTATAATATTTTCTTCCATATTTCACGCCCCTTTGCTTATTAGAGTTCTTTTTCTTATAAAATTTTCTTTTTCTTCTCCTTGCAGGTTTTTTTCCCCATTGGTGAGGCGAATCCCAATAAGTTAGAATTATTTCTTAATTTTCTTTTACTTTTGGAGATCAGGACTTTGATCATTGACCTATTTTCTTAAATAAGAGATTCTTGAACTAAGGGTATCAATAACATCTACTCTTTCAAGCCATTTAATGTATTTTTCACTAATTATGGAATTTATTGGATATGACAATTTGTCATAGAACATACCAAGATTAGTTTCATTATACTCAATTTTGTAATAATATTGACTACGACAATATAGTTTTCCAGATATCTCATATCCCATAATTCTATATTATTAATCTTTCTCTGCCATTCTTTTGCTTTTTCTTCGGAATTAAATTTAACTCCGATGAATTCGGTCTCGATTTTCTTATATAGATTTTTGAATATTGCAACTGGTATTCCCATCATTCTTAATATGTTTTTACCATCTTCATTTAGTGAATCATACGAGTCAGCTACTGTGCCAGAAAAACTATGTTTGATATAATTTGGAAAATTTGCAGCAGTTCATATATTATTTAGGTTTAAGACACTATTCATACATCTTTTTCAATATTTAAATATTTCTTCTCTATTACATGCTCCATCCATGTTTAAGATGTATCCCATTTGACTAATTGGAGTAACACCAAATTCTTCAAAGGTTGCAGTTTTCCTTGGGATGAACCTGAAGGAAAAATTAGTTGTACATCCCACTAGAACGTACCTTGATCTTATAAAATGAGTATTTCTTCTAGAAGGTTCACCAAATTCTTCAGGTTTAGGAACAACATTGTTAACAAGATTGATCTCTATTTCACCTAAGTCGAGTTCTTCGCCAATTTTGTTAATCTTATCTTGGAGAACCATTTTACCACATTATTTTATCCAATTTCCTTCTAATTCCTTCTAAAGCTAACACATTTAGATCTTCTAGTCTAATAAGGTTCATCTACTGATATATTTCTTCTTCTAGTTGGATATTATTAGTCTCTTTATTATCATCAAATAACACGTCATGTTTATCACTAATTGCGTCAATAATCTTGTTGAATTCTTTTGGATTTTGTTCTTTTTTGAACATATTTTATAGTTCTTCAAGAGTATACTACTTATACTTCATCATCTTCTTCTTTTTCTTCTTTTTCAGCTAGTTTTTCAGCTGATTTTTCTCTTACGTCTTTTTGAATTTTTATATCATGTAAAAGACGTGGATTCCTGTTTCTTGAGTTTTAGAAAAGATATTTATGCTGAAATGGAGTTCTAGTACTTGAAGTAGATTTTTCGCTATGTCTAACTTCGTTAATTAGAGAAATGTAAATTACAGATAATTACTTCTTAAGCTCCTTGACTTTAGTCTTAATTTTAGTTAATTCTTCTTTTAGTTCTAAAATTATATCAGTGATATAGTTTAATTGAGGTGCTACTGAAGAAATTCCTTCTGGTGAGTGAACAATGTGTGAATAATTCGGTCCAGGGCAAACAGGTGATGATTCAAGCATTAATCATAGTTAATTAGCTTAATTAATCTTTAATTAACTTAATTATCTTAATTATTTTTGGTCACGTGACTCTGATACCAGTTGAAAGACAGTCTCGAGTAGTACTTATAAGAAAATGCACAAATTTTAAATTTTTAAAAATAAGTTTCTAAGGATTTGTGGTTAAAAATGCAAATATGAAAAGTTTAAGGGCTAAAATAAAAATGAAAACAGTGAACGGTCCCCTTAAAATAGTTTCCACATAATATTGATCCTTTTAAATATATTCTAATAATATGATCCCCTAATTATGATTTCAATACAAAGTAGGGTAT
>JAKOGI010000715.1:160000-242500 GCA_029747015.1 Carnegiea gigantea
TATCTTTTTGAAGGAGGATTCAAATGAGGTGATTCCAGAGCCCAAAGTTCCCTTATGTCTGATGTAAGGTGTAAAATAATTAGACACAAATACCATTGTACGTGATTCTAGAAACGGAAAGACTGACATGCTAAAGTGGTTCTCACGTTTCTGGACAGTATAGCATTGTCATATTTACAAAATTTTTTTCAAAGAGAATTTTATTAAACTGCTTTAATGGAAATAAATAGACACAGTAATATTATGAAGAATTTTTATTTTAATTTTTAATAGACTTTAAGGCATTTTTACGAAATTCTTAAATAATAAGTTCTGATCTGGAAGTGCAGAATTTGCAGCTTTGCAATGCCAAGTTTGATAATTAATATCTCCCTAACTGTAGAGAGTTAGGTGACATAATTTATCAAATTAGAAAGTTCTGGAAGTGTAGATTATTTCTTACACAGCATAATTTTTCAACAAATATCATTGAGACTTTGAAAAAAATGGAGTAACACTCAGAAGTCATAAATTTGGGCAGATTTGACACTCCTTAGAAAAGTAGGTGGTGTAAATGGCTCGGGATTCAGATTTAGATGCTTGAGCTCTCGTTGTTTTATTGATCTAACTAATGATATGAAAATAAAACTCATTGAGCTTAAAATGGCCCATCTAAAAAATCCTAGACTATTACTAAAAGACTTACATGAGTTTCCGGTTTAAACCGCTTGACTCCAACTTAATCATATTATGTTTTTAAGCATAACTTAGCCCACTTTTAGGTTTTGTAGATAAAAATAGAGAATATAGAGACTAGACATGGAAAAAGCAAAATACACATTATTTTACAATTACCCTCAAATCTCACCGTTTACACTCATAAAAAAGGAAAAACTAGTATTCCACCTAAGTAGGGAGAACAGCCACGAAGGCGCTAAGGGGACGGCCGGATGAACCTAGGGTCAAAAGACCACCAAGGACTAGCGTAATCCAAAAAAATACGAGGAAACAACAAAGTTGTCAGTAGCATATTAATGGTAAACAAAGTTAAATAAGAAAATATGATATAATGCCAACATATGAAGCAATAAGCCTAAAAACAGAGATATTATGGCTAAAAAAGGAAGGAAAATAAGAATGAATAACAACACATGAAATAATGGTCTCAAAAAAAGGAAAATAAAGAATGAAAACTAAAAATAGAGAGTATGCAATATGAAATAATGGAACAAAAATAGAAAAATCAGATGAACCCACAAATTAAGAAAAACATGAAAGATGCATGCAACTATGACAAAATATGAGATCATGATCATAAAAGATAGAAGATCAGAAATATGAACTAAAGAAGAAAAAAAGATGGATTAAATACAAAATTATTTAGACTTACCCTTCCATATTTTGAGATCTAGAAGATGTGTTAGCTATTTTGAAAAGAAGGTTTGGAGACAAAAATGAGTCTAGTCAAGACACTCACCCTTCAAAGTAGCAAGATATAAAAAGAAAAAATATAAAAGGATTTAATTTAATTTAATTAACTCAAACAGAGCGAGCAAATTAAAATTACTTAATCTAATCACTTTTTAAAACTAGAGATAGAGTTTTGGGGAGAGAGAACTTTAAAACTAGGGTTTTTCTCTAAAAAGAAAGGCCATGCTAGGAGGGCACATATGATATTTGTATGCAATGTGAAAAAAGAAACTCCTTATAACCCTAATAGTTATTTCACTAAAAAAAATAAATATATAAAAAAATCCAAGCTATTTTTTCAGTTTAAAGTAGCTTAAGGCTCGGTTTGGACGTTGAAAAATTTGGTGGAAAGAAAAAAATTTAGGAAAGTTACCTTTTTTTCTTGTATTTGGTTTAGAGAAAATCACAAAGAAAAAAAATATGGAGGAAAATTTGGTGGAAAAATTGTTAGAAACAAGTGACAAAATTTTCCTTATAAAATTGTGAGAAAAGTTTGAGGAAAATTTTCAACCTTCTCCAACCTTATATTATTTAGATGGTATTAAAATAATTTAAGTAGTTCATCTACATTCAAATTTTCCATTCAAATTCTTGTATTTTTTCCTTGATCCAAACAAGAGAAAAAAACTCATTTTCTCCCTACTTTTTTTCTTTCACATTTTTTTTTCTTTCAACTTTTCTTTTAATCAAATTTTCTAACGATCAAACGGAGCCTAAGGGTTTGAGAGAGAGAAAACAAAAGAGATCAAATATTTTACTAAATAAAAGAAAATGAGACAGAATGAGAGAAAGATAATAAAATAAAAAAATAGGAGTGAAGGACCGCTCGAAAGAGGAGCCCGGGGGGGTGGGGTAGAAGATCATTAAAAGCACTGGCAGCCACAAGCACGCGGGGCAAGTGTGGGGCCCGCGTGTCTGTGGCGTGTGACACTCTCCCTCCCCAGCCACGTAAAAACGCGTGTGACACGCGGGGGAGCATGCCTGAGCGTGTCTTCCCGCGTGTCATTGTTCACATTTTTAAAATATTTTTTTTGTTTTTTCTTTTTTTTGAAGTAAATAAATAATTTTTAAATAATTTAAAAAATAGGTTGTGTGTTATAAGGTGGGTCCATGATAAATATTTTTACTGGATGATTAAAATTGAATTTCATAGGCTGGAGAAGTGATAGAATGCAAGTTCGAAAATTGTGAAACTTTTACTGACGTGATAGGGTAGAGTTTCAAAATTTGAAACTCCCACTGGGAGTGCTCTAAAAATTTCTCTTGCTCGAGGCATGCTCCCAACCCCTTTGTCTGCCAACCCCTTTGTCTTTCAATAGTTTGAATTGAATTGTTGCCTTATCTTTTCTTATGAAAAAGTAAATGAAATAAATGAGAAGGGACCATATGACAACGTGCTAGGAGTAATAAATTAGATTCTTTTTCTTTATTTTTCTTCCTACTCCTTGTCTTTTTCTTTATGCTCCCCTTTTTTTCTCTCTTTTCTTTTTCTTTAAAAAAGGTAAAATAAAATACAATTTGGGGGGGCTTCACGTGAATGACAAGCTTAGGAGTAAAAAAAAAAAAATATTTTCCTTTTTGTTGGGTTATATTTCCTTACTTCCTTTTCTCGTTTCTTTTTTAATGCTATTCATATGGATTTTTTTTGGACATTTGGACTTTTCGGCCGTTTCTTATCTTGGGCTAATGAATTCGTATTGAAATTTTTGTATGTTGGTTGAATAATTAGCCCTTTTAAGTGATGATGATAGTAGTAGTGATAATAATAATAATGATAAAGAGAACGGCAAAAATGATGATGATAATAATAGTACTAGTGAAGGTGATAATAATAATAATAATAATAATAATAATAATAATAATAATAATAATAATAATAATAATAATAAATGGGTGGGCCAAAATTCGGTGTCTACACTTATAAATAAATTAACAACATAATCTTAGAAGCAATTCTTCATGCCATATCATTGTTTATTCCTAACCCATATGATCTAACTTTGTTGCTTGGATACCCAAGTACAACATGATAGTGGAGTATTTTAGCCTTGATCAAAACACATAGATTTCCTGAAAACAATGTTATCCTTTAACTCAAACACATAATACACATCTTCATATGAGCCCATACAACTATAGAAGATAGGACACATGAAATATGAAAATAAGGCGAAGGACAAAGCTCTCAAAATAGCTAGTCTGACCCTTCGATTTGCATCCGAAATTTAGCCTTGGTCATCATTGCCAAAGAACAAGCTCCAAAGAAAGAAGTCACCAACACCTTGTGGGCAATCAACTCAAATAGTATATAGGCCATAAACATCTTATGCACATGCTAGTTCAAACATCAAAACCCACCTGATTGGGAAAAATTCAATTTCTCCTAAATGGGCCCATCTGAGCTAGACCCATGGACAAGGCTCATACCTTGGATAATGGGCCCTAAAACGCAATCCTAGGGGCTCCCCCTAGGGCCCTTCCATGTCGAGACCGACGGCCCATGCGAGGTGTTCTAGATAAGGTTACAATTTTACCTCTTTGCCGAATGAACTATAAATAGTCACCTACCTACCTCGAAAAATGGGTTGTTAATCTGATACATTGAACTCATATTGCACTCTCATTCTTTTAACCTTTGACTTGGACCTTGGGCTGACTTGACCGTCAGAGAGGCGTTCCCCGGTTCACAACTCGAGTATGCCCCTTTTGCAGGTTGGGCCATTTGGAGAAGAGGATGTCAGGTGTTGCACGCGAGCTATCAGATAAACCTGCTCTTTCGTCCTATGTCATCATCAATAGGACTTCGAGAAGAATTCTCTGGAATCAGATTGGCGTCGTCTGTGGGGATAGAGCGGTAGCAATGGTGGTAAGCGAAGCAACACGAGCACGGACTCACAAGGACAAGGCCCCTGCGGTTAATACCTCTGTGCCTCTAGAGGTGCAGGACACCTCGAAGAGTTCACGGGCAAATCCGCGATCAGCTAGCCCCCCTCTTCCCGAGAGAGAAGCGTATGTCACGGTGGATGCCCTGAAAAACTTTATGATCACCATGACGGACACTATCACCTAGCAGTTCTCAGAATAGGTTAAAAGGACTATGGAGGCGACGAACTCGGTCATGCCGCTTCCTTGCTTTGATTACATACCTACCAACGATTGTGAGCCTTTCCACCTGCAGAAGCGGGTACCATCTCCCTGTTACATAGAGCAGGAGTGGGAGGTATCTCGATCGGATCGAAGCGGTCGGCCCTATATGGAGCAGCAAGGTCGACGCGCGGCAGCGAGACCTAGTGGCCGCCCCACACAAGGGGCAACGATCAAATCTACAACTGCTTCCACTCCCTATGCAACCCATTCCAGGCGAGCCGTCTGGCTCGAGGAACAAGAATAGACTTCCAAGCCTCGGGGGAAGATCTCGAGCAGGCGTCGGCTCAGCCCGAAACGCCATACCCACCGTGACCGCACATGAAGCCCTCCGCGGGAGATCTGTGGTCAGGAGCTGCGCCGAGGAGATCGCTCGCCCGCAAGAGCTTCGAGGCATGGTTGGGAAAGGAAGAGTCCTTCTGTTGTTGAGGTGAGCACCATCCTGAAACCTCCATCAAGGTGTCGGGAACAGCCACTCGGCCGACTGCTTTTCCCTTCTTCACCCTGTTCAGCGCAGAAATCACCAATGCTCTGCGCTACGGGAAAGTTAAGATGCCCATGCTAGACCCTTACGATGGGACGATAGATCCCGAAGAGCGCCTGGGGGTCTGTAAGGTGCAGATGTATGTGCAGGACGTAGATGATGCCGCTTGTTGCAGCTATTTTCCTGCTACCTTGAAGGGAGTGGCGCAATCATGGTTTAATAGTCTGCCATCGGGAAGTGCCAGTTGTTTCCAGGACCTGGCTAACAAATTTGTGAGCCAATTGATCACCCGTCGGAAGGAAAGGAGGACTAGTATCCATCTGTCCAAAATCAAGCAGATGCCACAAGAGTCCCTCCCCGAATTTATCAAGCGCTTCCATCAGGAAGCGGTGCTGATTCCGGACCTAGAAGACGGGGTGGTATACACCTCCTTCTTGAACGGTCTCAGGAGCGGCCGTTTCACGTTCTCCTTGACTGAATGGAAGGAGACCACATTGGCCGAGGCCTTGAGAAAGGCCGCAGATTTCATTCGCACCACAAAGATCTGCGTTGACAATTCCGACGCCCCGAAGAAGGCTAGGATCCCGGGGGATAAAAATCTCAATCGTGGTGATAGGAATCCTAGCCCCCGAGAAAGGAGGCCGCAGTTTGAGGCAATTGACCCTCGATTTACTACCGACGCCAGAAGCATCCTCATGGAGGTTAGGGGACATCCCATGCTCCGAAAATCGCCACCCATGACCGCACTCCCGAAGCTGCAGAATGCCAGAAAATACTGCGAGTTTCACGAACAGAGTGGACACACCACTACTGAGTGCCAAGAGCTGAAGAAAGGCCTTCATAAATTGGCGCACAAGGGTCATATTGATCGATATTTAAAGAGAGGACCTCGGTTCCTTCGACGAGAACAGAAGCCCGTGCAACCCCAACCGCGGGATGAGGAGTGTTTGACGGAAGTTGTGACCACAATTGCTGGGGGCTATTTTGAAGGAATGACCCGGTCAGCTTGGAAAGCTCATCTCAGAAGTGTATAGTAGGTACTTATCGTTGAGCAAGGACCCCGCATAACGGTGCCCACAATGGTGTTTAGTGGAAAGGAAGCCCCGCGATTCGCCTCTCTACGCAAAGATCCCTGAGTCATTGAGATGAAGATAGCAAGTGCAATTGTACGGTGAATTCTGATCGACATGGGTAGCTCTGTTGACATCATAACCTGGGATTGGTTGAAGAAGCTCACGCACCTCAGACGTGACATTGTCCCCTTGGTGCACCCCATCTTGGGCTTCGGCGGGCAGGAGGTGAATCCTACTGGGAAGATTCGCCTCCCTATACGCTTTGGTGATAAAGCTCAAATTCAAGAACCTAGAGGTCGACTTCTTGATCATTAATGTGCTCATGTCCTACAATTTGATCCTAGGACGTCTAACCCTTCACAAGGTGAAAGCCGTTGTCACCCCATACCTCATCCAGCTCCAATTCGACGCTGATAACGGAAGCGTCGGTGAAATGCATGGGGACCAATGGACGGCCCATGAGTGTTACTTGGTGAGCATCAGACTCCTGGTAGAGCAAATGAGGGAGCACGGGCCTGACAGGCCGTCCGAGGCGGAGAAGCGTGTAAGGGCTGGACTAGCTACGATGGTCCCAGAAGCATTGGCATCCACACCTTCACCTCAGCGGAACCCTCACGGCCTCGACTGGAGGCCTCGAGTGATGTAGAGCAAGTTTCACTCGAGAAAGAACGGCTTGAGCGCACAGTTTAGCTGGGTTGAGATATGGCTGCTCTCGATCGGCAATCACTGCTATCCCTCCTACGGGAGCATAAATATGTCTTCACGTTTGGACCTCAGAAAATGCCTAGAATCGCCCCAACTGTTATGGAACACCGGTTGAACGTGGACCCTCATCACCGACCGGTCATCCAGAAGAAGCGCCATATGGGCCCAGAGAGAGTGGTCGCTGCCAATGTTGAAGTACAGAAGTTGCTAGAAGCTGGATTCATTCGAGAGTGCCAATACTCTGAATGGATCTCGAATGTGGTGTTAGTGAAGAAACCCAAAGGGACTTGGAGAATGCGTGTGGATTTCATGAGTTTGAACAAGGCTTGCCTAAAGGATAGCTATCTGCTGCCGAAAATTGATAAGTTGGTGGACGCCACGGCTGGACAAGGCTTATTGAGTTTCATGGACGCTTTCTCCGAGTACCACCAGATACCCCTCTGACCGGAAGATCAGGAAAAGACTGCGTTTATCACGGATCGTGGCCTCCACTATTATAACATGATGCCCTTTGGATTAAAGAACGCAGGGGCCACTTACGAACGCTTGGTTAACAAGCTGTTCGAACCCCTCATTGGCAAGACCATGGAAGTCTACGTTGACGACATGATAGTAAAAAGCAAGACCGATGGGGATCATGGTCATGATTTGAGGAAGACTTTTGATATATTACGGGTCTTCAGCATGAGGTTTAACCCCAAGAAGTGCGTATTTAGGGTACGGTCGGGCAAATTTCTCAGCTTCATGATCAGTAGCTGCGGAATCGAAGCTAAACCGGACAAGATCCAGGTCGTCCTCGACATGAAGCTGCCACTGAGTGTAAAAGAAGTGCAACGCCTAATTGGCTGCATAGCTGCCTTGGGTCGATTTATGTCCCAGTCTGCACATAAGTTCCAACCATTCTTCTGTGTCCTATGACAGCGGGCCAGCTTCCGTTGGGACCAGCGGGCCGATGAGGCTTTCTAAGCATTGAAGACTTACCTGGCTCAGCTGCCCAAGATCGCCAGTCCTCGGGAGGGGGAAATTCTAGTCCTGTATTTGGCCATTTTCGAACATGCAGTCAGCGCTGTCCTCGTTGTGGAAACGGTTAAGGAGCAGATCCCTGTGTACTACGTGAGTCACGCCTTGGCGGGGGGCGGAAGTGAACTATTCTCTTATAGAGAAGTTTGCCTATGCCTTAGTGATGGCCAGTCAGAAGTTAAGGCCCTACTTTGAGGCTCACAAGATCTTGGTCTTAACCGATCAACCCTTAAAGAATGTCCTTCAAAAGTTAGATGCCTTAGGGTGGTTCTTGAAATGGGCCGTCAAACTCTCACGCTACCACTTAGCCTTTAAACCATGGCTGGCCATCAAAGCCCAGGCATTAGCTGACTTTTTGTCCGAGAATAACATGCCAGCCGAGGATGGTGATTTGCCCCCGTACCCCTAGAACTTGTATGGAGATGGCTCGTTCACTAAGGATGGGAGCGGGGTCGGCCTCATCGTTGAAAGTCTCATCGGGGTACGGTACAAGCACGCTTTGAAGTTCATGTTCAAAGCGTCCAACAATGAAGCAGAATACGAAGCCCTCATCGGGGGAATAGAGCTATGTTACACAGCAGGGGCGGATTCTGTCCAAGCCTTCTCTGACTCTCAATTAGTCGTCAGCCAGTTTAACGGCGCATATGAAGCAAAGGACGACACCATGGCTGCATATGTTCGGCAGGTACGGGAGGCGACTAAGTTACTAAAACACTTTGCAATGACATACATCCCTCGCTCAGAGAACCGACAGGCTGATGCCCTGTCTAAACTGGCAAGTTCATCCGATGGCAGGAAGCCCAAAAACATTCAGTGGGAGACCCTGATGGAGAGGAGCATCGATCTACATGAAGTGTTGTGGTTAGATAGAAGCTCGACATGGATGGATCCTATCCGCGCGTACCTTATTGACGGTACCCTTCCCCTGGATCCCAAAGAAGCGGATAGAGTGCAGAAGAGATCGAACTGGTTTATCCTATACAAGGAGATCTTATACAAGAGATCTTTCACCTACGTCGTGTGACCCCAGAGGACGGGAAAAAGATATTGGAAGAGTTGCACGAAGACGTTTGCAGCACACATGCCAGAGGCCATGCCCTAGCTGTGACAGCCATTCGAACCGGCTACTACTAGCCCAGCTTGCGGAAGGATGCCATGACACTAGTACAGACCTGTGACAAGTGCCAGAAGTTCGCCACTATCTAACGAGTCCCCTCCACTCCCATGACGGCAATCGTTAGCCCCCTGCTGTTCGCCACATGGGAATGGATGTCCTCGACCCTTTCCCCAAGGCTACGGAGCAGTGTAAGTACCTTTTTGTGGCGGTCGACTACTTTACAAAATGGATAGAGACCGAGGTTGTAGCTTCTATAACCACGCTAAAGCGCGAAGGTTCATTTAGCGAAACATCATTACTCGCTTTGGCTTCCCTCGTGCCATCATCTTTGATAACGGCAGGTAGTTCGACACTAGTAGGCTCACAGACTATCTCAGCAGCTTGGGCTGCCAAGCTCGGTTCATCGCTGTGGCTCACCCTCAGACCAATGGCCAAGCTGAGGCGACTAACAAGTCCATTCTCCATGGCCTACAGACGAAACTTGACAACGCAAAGGGAAAATGGGTGGAGAACTGCACGGTGTCCTATGGTCCCTCTGCACCACTGAGAAAATTGTCACTAGTGAAACCCCTTTCATGTTAGCTTATGGGTCCGAGGCTATTCTACCTATCGAGGTTGCCCTCCACACTCATCGGATGATGACTTTCCAAGAAGAGTTGAACAATGCAGCGCTTCGAGAAGCTCTCGACCTCCTCCCCTCCATCCGTGGCGATGCTCTCCTTTGAGAAGCCCTTTATAAACTCTGCATCGCACGCCTGTACAACCGTTCAGTGCGACTACAACTGATTCATGTGGGTCACTTCGTTCTCCGGCACATGGAGGCCGTAGCTCGTGTGGGAGAACATGGAAAACTCACTGCCAATTGGGAAGGCCCATACAAAATTGCTTCTCAAGTCCGTCCCGGAACGTATCGCCTCGAGACCGTTGGCAGCTCTCCCATACCACGAACCTGGCATAGCAGCAACCTGAGAAAGTACTATACATCTTTACCTCCAACGGACATGTATTCCTTGATTACAAGTAATAAAATCAAAAGCCCACAGCGGCCACGTTTGCACTCATATCCAACCCTCATTTTCTCTAAGCACGACCTTATGGCTGGTCGCTATACTCTTAGCCCCAATAGGGGCTAAGGGTCCATGAGCACGGGCCTTATGGCCAGTTGCTACACTCTCAGTCCTAATGGGGCTAAGGGTCCATGAGCATGACCTTATGGCCGGTCACTACATTCTTAGCTCTAGTGGGGCTAAGGGTCCCAGAGCACGGCCTTATGGCCGATCGCTATACTCTTAGCCCCATTAGGGGTTAAAGGTCCTAGAGCACGGCCTCATGGCCGGTCACGATACTCTTAGCTCCAGTGGGGTTAAAGGTCCCAGAGCACGGCCTCATGGCCAGTCGCTATACTCTTAGCCCTAGTAGGGGCTAAGGGTCCATGAGCACGGCCTTATGGCTGGTCGCTACACTCTTAGCCTCAGTGCGGGCTAAGGGTCCTAGAGCACGGCCTCATGGCCGGTCGCTACACCCTTAACCCTAGTAGGGGCTAAGGATCCATGAGTACGGCCTCGTGGCCGGTCGCTATACTCTTAGCCCCAGTGGGGGCTAAGGGTCCACAAGTATGGCCTTATGGCTGGTCGCTACAATCTTAGCCTCAATAGGGGCTAAGGGTCCTAGAGCACGGCCTTATGGCTGGTCGCGATACTCTTAGCCCTAGTGGGAGGTAAGGGTCCATAACCACGGCCTCCCGGCCGGTCACAATACGAGTTGCATATTCCTTAGCCAAAGAACACATCACTTGTTCTTTCGCTTGGGGGCTGCTACCCTACGGCACATGAAGAATGAAAACACAAGCTAAAATGAAAGAATAAGTACGAAGCAGAAGAACGATCAATGAAAGAAGCTAGTTACCAAAAATGAACGTTTTTCATTAATAAAGTACGGGTACAACCTCAAGCAATAAAACAAAAGGAGAGACGACAAAGAAAGAAGAAAGAACAAGAAAAAAGAAGGGGGGGTTACACATCAGGCTCTCCACTATCCTCATGACCCTCCTCCTCAGAAGCCTCGGCATCAGCATCCAAGGGGTTAGCTGCTTCATCCCCTGCAACCTCACCCTCACCAGAGGGAGGAATAAACTCTACCTCCTCGGGATCTCGACCTTTGTCCTCGGCCCACTGGCGCTCGTCTACGTAGTGGAGGTAGGCCTCGAAATAGCTATCCTCCTGAAATTCCTGGGCCAACGTTATAAGACCTTGCACAAATACCCCAAGGTATCAACACGACCTTGTTGATAGCCTTGCTCTTTGGCTTGGGCCACCCTTTCAGCCTCTGCGATCGCTTCAGCCTTGGCCTTTGTAAGCGCCTCCTCTAACTAGCGCTGCAGGCCTTTTTTCTCGGCCTCTCGGGCATCCTGATCAGCCGTCAACTTTTCCCAGCGCCGCTGGTACCGGGTCACCAGCCCCTCCAACCTTCGACACTCCGCCGCGGCTCTCACCCCCTGAGCAACTGCTTCGACTATTGTCACCTCCTCCTCGGTGATCTTGAGGGAATCCGAGGAGCCCGAGGTCGCCAGGTCATAGGACTTAACTAAATCTTGGTCAAGTGAAAACTTGGCCGTGGGATCAGCCTTGATGAAATTGGTGGATGGCCATTGGGCGCTTGGGGGAGAACCGCCGCGGGCCTGAGAAGCAGTCCCCACGGTCTTAGAGGAGGCAGTGTGTTCCTGGAGACCGCAAGTGCGATCCTTAGTTGACCGACTTCTAGAGTGCCGAGGGGCATACCGTTCGGCTCCTGCTTCCCCCGCATGGGTAGGGACGGACACCGCGGTCTCATCAAGACGATCCTCGGTTCATTGGCGCTTGCGGACTGGTAAGTTGATGGCGGGCTTCTTTCCATGCGGTACTAGAGGGGGTCCCTGTGGTCAGAATAACTTAGTCAGATTACTCCAAACCAGAGATCACGAAGAAGGGGGCGAATAAAGTTCTAAAGTGTACCTTCTTGGCTTGTTGGTTGACGAGGCGTTGCCTTCCCGACGGCGCCCGGCGTCGGCTGCCACTTGCACCGGAGTGGTGCCCCGGTCTCAAAGACCGTCAACCTTGCCCTTGCTTGCTCTGCATGAAACAAAAGGGAAGTCAGGTTGGAACCAAATAGAAAAGCTGACTAACATCGGGACGACCAATACCCTTAGAAAAGTTCTTAAGGATCAATAGGCCCGCCGCAGCGAGGAAGAAGTCATCTCCAAAAAACTTCAACTTAGGGAGCCAATTCAAAGGTTTCCTATCACCGGACTTCCTCTTCCTCCTCTTAGGGCCCTTCACAGATTCTATTACCTGAGCTATAAACTTGGGGATGGGTCGGGGCTTATCCTCTTTCCGTATGTAGAATTGGAAGTAACATGCCATTTTTCTTTCCTCGGCCATGGGCTCCCCAAAGGGGTTCCTAACAGGCTTACCCTCATTCCAGTCAGGAACGTTTTCCCAACCTGATTCTCGACGGACAAAGAGGAAGTCATATTTCCAATGCTTCACCTCTGACTTCTTCTCGATGGCCGTCATGAATCCTAGCCTGTTGTTGAAATAATACCATCCGAAGTCCCCGGTCTCCTTGGGGGCTTTCTGGACGGTATACACGAGACTAAATGCTCGTGCCGAGCATGTGAGGCCGTGCAGCTCATAAGTTGCGATGAAAGAATAAATGTTGTGTCATGATGTAGGCACAACCTGTGCGGGTGCCAGTTCATACTTGTTCAATATCTCTTCAATCACCGGCTGAAGAGGAAATCGGAGACCGTAGTTGAGAGCCGCACTATAAACAGCTATACATTTGGCAGGCAACTCATTCACGGTGGCATCTGCCTCTGGATTACGAAGATGTACCCGCCAGGCAGGAGGTATTGCTTCTCGAGGGCCATCCGCCTTAGCGTACAAACGACCTTGGGGTTGGGAAAGTGACTGCCCAGACCGTCCTGAGGGTCTGAGCGGGTTGGGGCTCCTAGAAACTCTGGTCCGTCCGCCACAATCTCAGGAACTAGTCCTACACGCAAATGGCATTTTCTCTTAAGTACCGACTTACTCGGAGCCGAATGCCCTTTGTGAGATGAGGAGCTAATCGACGCCCCCTCCGAGGACGGATGTCTTGACGAACTATGGGAAGAAGAGGAGGATGAGGTCTCCCCCGAGATGGAGCTAGTACTAGTGGAGGCCACTTTGGCCCCTGATTTTGATGAGCTTGGGGCAGAACAGGGATTACCTTGTGTACCCTCGACCAACAACTCGTCTGGAGACCTAATGCGGGGGGTGGACTTGGTTTTTGCCATTCTTCGTACCTGGAAATTAGTCATATAGTTAGCAATGGTGATCTCCCATGGATATGAGACCTCCACCTCAGGACTGAGGACGTTAGGGGTGGAGGAGTACTTGCAGCTAGACCACGAGGGAGTGCCTGGTTCAAAAAGAGGCACCGCGTAGGGAATCTTTTTGGGATCCCTACATTGATTCCTTCGGGGAACGCCCGCAACCGCCCGACCATCAATAAAGGCTGGGAGGCTAGGGAATTGTGGATAGCGACTCTCCACTTGGGGGCTGGTCAACCCTTCAGGAACGTCCCCACCAGATGAGCAAGACGATGCCATAATTTACAAATACAACAAACGAATGCTTGGAAGGGGTACGAGGATGTGCCTTCAGAAGATGAAGATTCAAGGAGGTTGTTTGAAGACAAGGATGAATACTCAAGTAAAACCTTCGAAGATACGAGGGGGGGGGGAGCTTGAAACACTACAGTGAATTTGAATACAGAATAGGAAAGGGGGTAGAGCCTCTCTCTCTAGAAATCGTTTCTAGGTGGTTGAAATATGTGATAAGCAAATGACTCTTTCTGTCGAATCTACACTCTTGTATAGAGCGAGGAGACAGGACACACTCCCGGGTCACCCAGCAGGCGCAAGCCTTCCTAGCCAGCGCTACGGGGCGACCTAGTATCATCTCATCATTAGCAAGAAACCCTAAACCTCGAAAGAGAACGGGCCTTCGAGTGCACTCCTTGATGGCCAGTCACCATATGCCTAGCCCCAGGAGCTGGGGGTCCTTGAGCATGGCCTAATGGTCGGTCGCTACACTCTCAGCCCCAGTGGGGGCTAAGGGTCCCAGAGCACGGCCTTATAAGCAGTTGCTACACTCGTAGCCCCAGTAGGGGCTAAGGGTCTCAGAGCACGACCCCATGGCCGATCGCTACACTCTTAGTCCTAGTGGGGGCTAAGGGTCCATAAGTACGGCCTAACGGCCGGTTGTTACACGCTTAGCCCCAATGGGGGCTAAGGGTCCACAAGCACAGCCTAACGGCCAGTCACCACACTCCTAGCCCTAATAGGGGCTTAAGGTCCATGAGCAGGGCCTAACGGCCGACCGTTACAATTTTAGCCCCAGCGGGGGCTAAGGTTCCCAGAGCATGGCCTTCAGGCCATTCACTATACTCTTAGCCCTAGTGGGGGCTAAAAGCGTCCCAGAGTAGGCCCTAGAGCTGGGCGCTCCACTCAACCCTAGGAGGGGCTAAGGACCTCAGAGCATGGCTTTGTGGCCGATCGTTACACTCTTAGCCCTTGTGGTGGCTAAGAGTTCCTGAGCACGGCGTCACTATCAGTAGCTATATTCCTATCCCTAACGGGGGTTAGGGGTCACAGAGTACGGCGTTGCGACCGGTCACAACATGTGCATGCAAACAAACAGTACAAAGAGGCGAATTGTAAAAAGGATCTTTTATTATAACAACCAGATCAATACATAGTTTTCCTGCAAGCACAAAAAGCGAGTACAATGGAAGCTCCTACGCCTGCTCCTTGTCACTTGACATAGGAGGAGCATCACTTAAACTCGAGGCCTCCGCAGGATCGCTAGAAGAAACGAGGTCAGCGGGTGGGTTCACAGGGCGCAAAGCGCGATCTCCCTTAAGCATGTACTCGACATTCTCGAACCAAAACTCGAAGGGACCCCAATACAGTTGCTGCAGGGCCCACATTAGGTACTTTGCCGAGATTCTGCACGTGATAGCCCGCTCCGCAACCTCGTTCACGACCATGGCGTAGAAGATCGCCTGCACCGTCTCGGGGATGTTGGAGCCTTGAGCGTACCGCGTAGCCACGCCAAGGTCGAAACTCAGACAGAGGATGAGGTGATCCTCAGGGAGGGGCCTCGGACGCTGGGCCGAGGTCTCCCTTAGATGCAATCGAAAGGTTTCTCGAACATATTCGGCCGCCATCTCGGTGCTAGTGAAGTTTGGAAAGTGAACCATTTCCTTTTTCTTTCCCTCTCTTCTCTAAAAGATTGGAGGTGGGTAGGATATGACATGACAAAGACTCATTGCCCTTTTTTAGGGAAGGAAGCAGACGGAATATGCTGCCCTTCCCGAGATATCTACCAACCAGTCCACCATCGACACGTGGCACTTACGAGCCGGAACCCCATTCATGAAAATAATAAAAATAAAATGTTTAGAACAATGAAGGCGAAAAATTGTCTACTCTTGAAAGAAAAAGGGGGGCAGTGTTTTATTGTCAAGATTTGCTGTTACACACACACCCCTCATAAGGGGGATGTATAAGGAAAGGGGAATCTTAATGCTACTCCTCGTCGTTGGACAGGCGGGTGCGTCCCTCAGCCTCAAGGTCACTGCTGGGCGTGGCCGAGGGTTATACACTGTCTTCACCAAGCGAGGAACTTTGGCATCTTTGAGCTTGTCGTCAATAGACAATAGCCACGCTTCAATGATGTCCCATTTCAGCTCCTGTAAGTCCAACATTAGGCTCTCCCCGATCTCCCACCTAATATGCCTTAGCTCTACCGCGTCGTTGATCACCATGGCATAAAAGATGGCCTGCACCATCTCAGGGAGATTGGCAGCATGTGCAAACTGCATTGCCCTAATATGGTCAAACTCGGGGTAATAGGTTGTGAAATGCAAAGAGAGCAAGTCCGGATGAAGGCTTGATGATTTCCTCACGGACCAGCGGAGATTGTCCCTAACATGATAACACGAGGTTTGCTAGGGGATTACCTAGACGAGAAGCCTGGGCTCTTCGGAGCCTTCGGCCATTGCCCCCGAGCCAGGCCTCCACAGGGCCCCAGTCTGGCGTTCGCATGGCCCACATCACGCAGTCCATGGTGAGCCTGCGTGAAAGACCCAACTTGGCGGCGTCATCTATGACCATGGCATAAAAGATTATCTGTACCATCTCTGGGGTGTTGGAATCGTGAGCATACCGCGCCGCTGCCCCGAGGTCGAAGCGGGGGCAGAGGCCATGATAGTCCGATAGAAGTAGCCTAGGGCCGGGAGCCAAAGGATCCCTCAGTGCCCATCGGAAGTGGTCACAGGCGTACTCGATCGCCTGCTCTGTGCTGGCAAAATTGGGAAAGAGGTTCATCTCTATTTTCTCTCGCATCCCTCACTTTTCATCCGCAAGGGAAAGTTATGAAGTTCTATTGGGATTTCACTTTCTTTTATAACGAGAGGGGACCGATCTCCAAGGGAGTGCAGCCGTCGAGGGAGCAGCCAGCCACTCCGAGCTCGCCACGTGGCTCCGGCAACTTGAAATCCTGACCTAAAGTAAAGTGCAAATATTTTTGTGGACCTTGAGCCAATCATTCAACATAAAGCGTAACATAAGGCGGGAAGAGAACAGTTCTTCATGACAAAGAAATACCATTTTATTATCAAAAGCCCACACAAGGGACCACCTAAGGAAAGAAAGGGGGCGACACAAGAGAGCATTCAAGATAAAACTAAGGCTACTCCTTGTCTTTAGCGGGAGCGTGGGCCATTTGATCCCGAGCTCTTTTCCTGACTGTCCGAAGGACCATGGACCTCTACTACGACGGCCCGTTGCCGAAGCTGCGCTTCTCTCAGTTCGTGATCGACATGGCTCATCTAGGCCTCAAAACTTGACCACCTCAGACCTACCAGGGCTGACTTCAGGCCTTCAGTCATAAAACCGCGCACCACACCCAACTCTACGGCCTCGTTCAACAACATGACATAGAATGTCACCTGCACCATCTTCGAAAGCTTAAAGTTGGTCGCCGCTCCCTCAGCCTCGGGCCATGAAAAGCATGGGCATAAGAAATGGTAATCTTCGGGGCGGGGACGAGGCGGACGTGTAACTCTCCTCCAGCGCCAGATGAAGGACTCCCACACATAGTCGGCCATCTCCCTGGTGTCGTAGATGGGAGGAAACGCCATAATAAAAGGAGAAATGTGCGTACCGAGCGTTCTTTGTTTTCATTCCTCTCTCGTTATAACACTTCCTCCTGAAGGATGGATACCTGAACATCATGTATAGAAGAATGAAGTTGTATTCATAGAAGAAGCATAGGGAGATATTCCCAAAAGCCTAATAGCCAATTCATCTCAGCCACGTGGCCATCTAGTCAGCATAAATTGAGACTAGTACAAATAGAGTAATGACTATTTAGGAAGGTACGAAAGCACTGCCTTTTATTACTGTCAATATAGGTGATACCCAAAAAAAAAAAAAAAGTGGGGGATAGGTCGCGCGTTCATGGGCTTAATGGCCTCACCCCTGCTTGTCATCGTCAAAAGGGGAGGCCGCCCCCTCAGTGGCCGAGCCCTCAGCTTCCGGCTCCACCTCCAAGCCCTCTTCATATTAACCGGGCCCTGAACTTTCCTCTAGTTCAGCCTTTGTCCGGAATTGAACTTCGAAAATCCGGTCACCATACAGCCACACCAACGACTCAAAGGTACTCCAACAGAGCTCGGTGAGGGCTAACTCCAATGTTCGGAGCGCTCGCCATGTAAGACCCCAAGCCTCTCGACCTTATTTAGAAGCATCGCATAAAAGATCACCTGGGGCAGCTATGGGAGTTCGTAATCCTCGGCAGCCTCCTCGGCTGCGGCCAACTCATAACTCGGGCATAAAGCCTGAAAGTCCTTCAGGAGAGGCGATAAGGGAAAGGCAATCCCACGATGGTCCCATTCGAAGTGGCGAACAACGTGCTCAGGCATCTCTTTAGTACTGAGGGAACGTAGGAAAGCCATGGAAGGAACGCCAGATAACGATCGCTACTGAAAAATGGAGGGGACACCCCCTATTCAGTAGTTGCCTTTTATACTTGCAAAGAAGGCAGTTTCCTAAAACCGCCGTCCAAGTCTCGAAACTTGCCCAACTCTGGTCGGTGGCCACAGGGCCGTCCGTTACAAAGGCCCAATTTTTGAAACCCCCGGGATGCATGCCGGCCATGGACAGTTCTCCACATTCTACCTGACTATTCGCTTAGCTCGATGTGTAATGTGAGGGGTTAAGGGATTGGGAAAAATTTGATTTCCTCTAAATGGGCCCATCCGAGCTAGACCCATAGACAAGGCTCATACGTTGGATAATGTGTCCTAAGAAGCAACCATAGGGGCTCTCCCTAGGGCCCTTCCATACCGAGACCGGGGGCCCATGCGGGGTGTTCTAGGTAAGGTTACAATTTTGCCCCTTTGCTGAAGGGACTATAAATAGTCACCTACCCACCTCGGGAAAGGGGTTGGCAGTCTGATACATTGAACTCACATTATACTCTCATTCTTTTAACCTTTAACTTGGATCTTGGGCTGACTTGACCGTCGGAGAAGCGTTCCCCGATCCACAACCCAGAGGTGCCCTGTTTGCAGGTTGGGCCATTTTGGAGAAGCCGACGTCAGGTGTTGCACGCGAACTGTCAGATAAACCCATTCTTTCGTCCCACCTCATCATCAACAGGACTTCGAGAAGAAATCTTCGGAATCACCACCAAAAGAATAACAATACAGAATAGCCACGTTTGACAGCAAACACCAACTCAACTCACCACTAAGCCTCAAGAATGCATCTTTTGAAGTCCAAACCAGAATTGAAGAGAAGGAAGTGATTGCAGTGGGATTTGAACAATGCGACATCCACTCCGCTATACGATCCCTTTTGATTTCGTCTATGCCCCCCTTTTCCAATTCTCTCTATTCTTAAACTCATACCACTACCCCTAAATCCCACAGGAGCGAATGAAAGTTGACATTTTTTCTCATGAAAAAAAAAACAAAATCGACATCCAAAACTCCAAATTTTTTTGAAAGATTAGTATCCACTGACGATGTAAGTTTCACTAACAATATTTAACGATTTAAGCTTAACTAACAACAATTTTGGTTTTTTTCAATTCAAGCGACAAGTCATTTTCTACTATTTGTTTGGATCGTCGTTTGTGAAAAGCACTAATTGACGCTAGGTTTTCAAGCGATGATTTATAATGGTATTTAAACTTGATTTTCAAACGACGATCACTAAAGGAGATCAGAAGCGACATCTGTCGCAACCCAATATCGGATTAGAGTTAAAGAATTCAATTGTTGACATCAATGGCTTGTAATTATGACGGAAAATGAGAACCAAAATACGAGGAAAAGATGAATGTATATAAGGATCAGGAATCTCATACCTTGCTTGGATCGTTGAAGGATTGAACTAGGGAAAATCGAATCCACAGATCCTAAACAACTATCTACGTGCAGGGGGGGCTTATAGATCCGTGCACAATTAGAATAGCAGTAAGAATGTATTAACACTAATTCCTTCAAGTGACATTCTTCAGTTCAGATATTATTTTTGGTGGCAGAGTGGGGATTTTGGCTGCATGAATTATAACCTCTTAACTACGGCCACTTTCTCATCTAATGATTCATTCATTAAAATACTCCATCTGTTCCATAAAATTTATCTTGTCTAATAAATGAAAATTTTTAATGTGCATTATTTAAAGTACTATTTCCAATTGATTTTAGAAGAAATGGAAGATCTTTTCATACTAGGAATAAGAAGAGACTTCATTTTAGAACTTTCATAAAAGAAAAAAGGGACGAATATTTTGGAACGGAGGAAGTATGTCATAAGAAACAACACACTGTCACTATTCAGTAGCAAAAATTTGGATTTAGTGCACAAATTAGAGTTCAGATGATTATCAAAAAATTTATAGCAAAATTCTTTATTTGACATCTGATGTTTCTGACATTAGATAAATTGTCTAAAAAGGGAGAAGATACAAATTATATAAAATTATATTTTAGACAAAATTAGATCCTACTAATTAAAAACATAAAAATGATATCTAAAATAAAACCTCAAATGAAAAATTCATTATACGCCCCCCCAAAAAAAACCCGTTATGAATGCATCCTCATAATGTCCATGAGAATGATCACAGTGACACATTGACGTCCACTAAGAGCATGACAATTTGATGCCCCAAAACATACCATTCATGTTTTCCTGATTTAAATACAATTCAAAATAGTATGACTTAAACTTTGTGCTTAGCTTGGAATTTGCATCACTTTGTGTTCATGCTATTCAGCTTTATTATAAGTTAATCCAAGATGTTTGCTGGAAAAAAAGATTTAGCGTTGCTCAAAGTGAGTTTTTAAGTAAATTTGGCCTTGGTTTAATATAATTAAAATGAGGTCTAGATTTCAGTTGTAGGAAGAATTAGGACTAACCTGAATGCGGAAGCGTACTGTTGGTAATAATCCATGACAATAAAGAAAACCAGTTACGCCAATAATACCGAGCGGCTACTAGAGTCGCTTAAGGGATGTCCACGTCTTAAACCCGAATACTCGGCAGTGATGGTAGGGCAACCGTGGGGAGGAGGGAAGGAGAGTATAATCATTATTTCGGTGTATTTTGGCTGACCCTCCCAAGCCTCCTTTTATAGGTAATGGGAGGGAACAACTAGGGTCTAGGGCGGCCGTTTTGTGGCCATCGGGCCTCAACTAATAGGCCCGTCCAATAGCTCCCACTCGGCCACAAAGGCCGCAAACACACATGCTCTCCATGAACCATGCCTCCTCACACTTCATACTGGGAATAGGACGTGCGACCGAAAATAACAAATAGTGCCATATTAAATTACCATCTAACTAACATAGCGCTTTCACAGAATGCAATACCTCAAGTCATCCTAAACATCACCAGTGGCATTACTAATCCCTGTATGCCATGATATATCATTTGATTATACACTCAATATAATCGCCCGAGCTGATATTGGTGATGACAGATAGACTTTTCCTTAAACACTCATGATACTACATCTTAACTTAACCGCTTTCCTAATATGTCCTCGCTGAATTGTATACATCGTGGTTCTTGAAAAACACATTAAAGTAGCTACATCAAGTTTTGATTTCGTATCATAGCTTTAAGTCAAAAGGGTTCTCGCCTATAGGGTCATATAGTGACAAGAGATAGGGAGTTCAGTTGTCACTCCGTATATGGTCGTCTTTTAAGCACACACAGTATGAAATGCGTGTCATGACATAGCTCCCACTTACTTGGGATTGTCACCTTATATGCCATGCGAATCATCAGTCTAGATTTTCACCCAAAAATCTAACGTGAGCTATTAGATTAACATACTGAATGCTAATCTTGACACTCAAGATTCGGCTTTTAAGGCTTCAATATGAAATCATGTCTCATATTCGACTTTCTCGAGTCTTATCTTAGACTTACTAAGGCGACTATTTCTTAATCATACGTTATGAGTTATCAATATTGCACACCTAGTGCCAATATGATTACGTCTCATCCCACCCGCTACTCAAGCGTCAGGGCGATTACCTGTGTGACTAGGCCAATCAGAAGCCTGTGACTTTTTCAATATGTAACAGATAAATCACAAAACTTTTAGAAAAAGAACACTTATCCTTTATTTCATAAATGCCTTTTACATGAAGAACGTATCTATCATATATAACAAGATTTTATCCAAAAACTAAACTCTGCGAAGTCCTAGACTCAATGAATGTGCTTTGAAAGCATCTCTAGGAATCGGCTTAGTTAATGGATCAGCGATCATCTTGTTGGTGGGTATATACTTGATGGCAACCTCCTTTATCGTTATGGCGTCTCGCACGAAGTGATAACGCCTCTTGATGTGTTTGGTTTTCCGATGGAATTTCGGATCTTTGGCGAACTGGATGACAGCTGTATTGTCACATAACATCTCTACAGGATCATCAGCTCTCGGAGTGAGGTTGAGGTCCTGGAGGAAGCTCCTAAGCCACATTGCCTCCTGCGTGGCTAGGCTGCATGCGACATATTCTGCCTCTATGGTCGACAGAGCTATGTAGCCTTGCTTCTTACTGCACCATGATATGGCTCTCCCACTCAGGGTGAACATATATCTTGAGGTTTACCTGGACTCATCCGGATCACCACCCCAATCGGCATCTGAGTATCCTCTCAACTTAAGGTCCCCGCCCTGATAGTATAGGACCAAGTCGGCTGTACCACGAAGGTAATGCATGACTCTCTTAACTGCTTGCCAATGAGCCCGTCTTGGGTTGCTTTGGTAACGACTTACCATACCAACCGCAAAGCAAATGTCCGGTCGTGTACATAACATGGCATACATTAAGCTTCCTACAGCACTAGCGTTGGGGACATTGCTCATGGCTTCCTTTTCTTTGTCTGTTTTTGGGCATTGAT
This sequence comes from Carnegiea gigantea, assembly GCA_029747015.1. Lineage (NCBI taxonomy): Eukaryota > Viridiplantae > Streptophyta > Magnoliopsida > Caryophyllales > Cactaceae > Carnegiea > Carnegiea gigantea. The sequence continues at coordinate 182,506 of JAKOGI010000715.1, forward strand.
CGAGGCTTAGGGTTAAACCCTTCTCAACTGGAGTGTCTACGGGTTTGGAATAATGCATACGGAATCGTTCTAAGACTTTCTTGATATATTCCTCTTGGCTCATACCTAAAAGTTTCTTAAGCTGATTCCTTATTATTTCCACGCCTAGGACATACCTAGCTTCACCCATATCCTTCATCTCAAAGACAGAGGATAGCCACCTTTTAGTGGCTTCGATCATCTCCAAATTGTTCCCAGCCAGTAGCATGTCGTCAACGTATAGGGTAAGGAACATAATCCCCCCAGTTGATCTTTTGATATACACACAGTGGTCCTCCGAAACCATGGATAAGCCAAACGAAGTTATAACTTCATGGAATCTTAAGTACCAAGATCTGGAAGACTGCTTAAGACCATATATGGACCTTTTAAGACGACATACTTTGTCCTCTTGTCCCTTTGATACAAAACCAATGGGTTGGTCCATATAGATTTCTTCCTCAAGGCTGCCATTGAGGAAAGCAGTCTTTACATCCATTTGGAATAATTCTAAGTCCAAATGGGCAACCATGGCTAGGAGTAGGCGAATAGAGGCAAATCTCACTATAGGAGAAAATGTCTCTTCATAGTTTACACCCTCAATTTGTGTAAACCCTTTCGCCACTAAATGGGCTTTGAACTTGTCGATCGATCCATCTGCCCAACGTTTTATCTTGAAAACCTACTTGTTTCCAATAGACTGATGCTGGGGTGGAAGATCAACAAGTTTCCAAACCTTGTTTCTTACCATCGAGTCCATTTCATCCCTCATGGCATTCATCCACTCTCTATGGCTTGGTGAGTCAAGTGCTTCTTGGTAAGAGGTAGGCTCCTCGACTTCCAAGGGAGTGCATAGGAATATTTCCTCTTCGATTTGGAAGTATCATCGAGGAATTCTTCTACGTTCACTCCTTCGGGGCCTGGGGCCTTCACTATTCGCCTGCCTGGGCAAGATCTCACTCCCCCTTTCTCTAAGGGGTGTGGGACCTTGAACATGTGGAGAGTTGCTCCCACTATCCCTTTGGGGCATGGGATCCCGATCATGTGGGCTAAGCGCATGTTCGAGAACTAGAGATTGAGGACGGACCTTACTCGTAGGCTCACTTTCCTCATATACAGGAGATTGAGGACGATTTTCATTTTCCTGGGCAGGCAAGTCTCCCCCATTCCCTTCAGATAGGGGAGGCATACCATCTTCTGTGAATCGAACGATGGTGGGATGTTTTGCTGTAACTCAAACAGTTCAACATCCTTCTTGACTTCACCAATGGTCGGGAACTCATCCTCAAGAAAATCGACATTGCGGGAGTCTATTTCCGTCATGCCACCATTTGGATGTTCCCCGTACATCACATATCCTTTTAATTGTGCGGGGTACCTAATGAACACCATTTTGGTGGCTCTTGGACCAAGTTTTCCGTGTTTATGGGTTGGGTTATACACAGAGCATGCCGAACCCCATGGGTGCAAATGATCCAAAGATGGCTTTTTACCAAACCATAACTCATATGGTGTGGCAGGTACACTCTTGCTTGGGATACGATTGAGTATGTAGGCTGCCGTAAGCAGCGCATCCCCCCCAAAAACTGATTGAGAGGCTAGCATGTGCCATCATTGACCTGACCATGTCAAGCAATGTACGATTCCTGCGCTCCGCAACACCGTTCTGTTGTGGGGTGCGTGGAATCGTTAGCTGTCTTTGTATACCTTTTTCCTCACAAAACTCCTTGAACATATCAGAGAGGTATTCACGACCTCGATCAGTGCGAAGGATCTTAACTCTACGTTCCAATTGAGTCTCTACTTCTGCTATGAAGCATTTGAATACAACAAGTGCCTCGTAGCGATGAGATAATAGGTACACAGACCCATATCGTGAATAATCGTCTATGAGAGTAATGAAATAGATAGCCCCATGTCGTGCTTTGACATTCATAGGTCCGCATATGTCTGAGTGGATTAACTCTAAGGGACTAGATGCTCTCGTGGCCTTACCGAAAGGCTTCATTGTTGCCTTTCCAGCTAAACATGATTCACACCTAGGTAACTTAACCCTAGTGAGTCGGTCTAGAAGACCTTCTTTAGCTAGCCTATTTATCCTATCTTGGCTCACATGGCTAAGTCTAGCATGCCACTTAACAGATGCAGAATTAGAGTCAAAATAAGAAACATAAGCATAGGATATATTATTATAGTTATCATCCAAATCTAAAACAATGAAATCTCCTTTCAAAGTTGCTCGGCCAAACAAATTGCCATTGTAGAACAAATCTAAACTGTCTGGACGAAAACCAAAAGAAAAACCTAGTCTTACTAAAGAAATATAAGAAACTAAAGAACATCGCACCCCAGGTGCATAGAGGGCGTCATGAAGGAGCAGCTTGTTTCCTCCACGGAGTCTGAGCTGATATGTTCCTACTCCAAAGACATCTTCTTCACTGCCGTTCCCCAGTACGACAGTCCGTGAACCCACCGGGTAATGATGGAACTCCACGAATCCAGCTCTATCCTGAACTATGTACTTGGTTGCCCCGTGTCTACAATCCATTGAGGAAGAGAGTTAACAACGAATGCATGGGAACAAACATATAATTCAGGAGTTTTGGTGGAGGTAGGTACCTTGGTTGGCTCAGGACAATCCCGAGCGAAATGACCCTTCTTTCCACAGGTATAGCACTTCACACATGCTATATCCTTAGCTCCGTTGCCCTTAGCTTTATACTTCTTGGCAGTACTAGCATTGGAGCGAGAGTTCTGAGGAGGACAGGGGCCTTTCTTAGGTTTCTTACCACGGTAAGATTTCCTGCTCTTGGGCCCCGATCCTTTGGCAACGAATGCCACACTGGGAGGCGCATGTAGCTTTAAGCGCTCTTCCTCCATCTCGAGGTGTTTGGAGATTGCCTCGAAAGTGTTGATGTGCTCACTGTGTGCCATGAACACTTTAAAACTCTTCTAATGTTCATTATCATCGGGAAGAGCCCTAATCACATTCAGGACCTGTTCCTGCTCAGAAACCTCTTGCCCTGCAGCCTTAAGGTCTCGAACCATATCACTCATAGTTCGAAGGTGTTCGGAGATACTATGACTGGAGTCAATAGTATATTGCATCCATTTCAGTTGCAAGGTACGTAACCTTGTAGTAGATGTCTGCCTGAACCTAATCTTAAGCTGCATCCACATGTCCTTAGCAGTGCGGAAGCGTTCAAACTCCCAGAAGATCGTCCCGCATGCAAGACAGCATAGTGTAGCGTGCAGAACGATCACGTTTGAACCATGCTTGGTATGTTTTTAGGTTTTCTTTGTACTTCTCAGTTGCAGTAATATCTCTACCTTGTTCATCTTTTTCAGCCGGAGGAGCCATGGAGGAGGTTAAGAGGTCCAGCATATCATCATTGTTTAGATAAAACTGGACCTTCAGATGCCAAATATTATAGTTCGAACAATCCAATTTGTCATCAGATTACATGCAACCTATCATGTTTCTATCTGCCATATTTGAAAGTATATTTTATCTATTAGACATATTGTTTAATAATTAAATTACCTAGAAAGCCTCATCATTCACAATGTACGTTCAAAAATTTCGCTAACCTCATAATCATCACGTACAGTTTGCGAATTTTGGAGCTTCTTTAATTTAATTATTAATCTCATAGAATTTTCTTAAAGGGTTTTTATTAAACTAATTAACATTTTAATTCAATGAATATCACGAAGATATTCACTTTTGATTACGTAAATGTGTATTCAGTTAGTGTTTATGAACTAATTCATTTAACACAACTATACATATGTATATTTTTTTCTTAATATATCTATATCACAAAGTTATATAATCAACCTCAAAATATCATACCATAAATGATAATATGAGGATAAGGGGCCAAAAAATATATATATAACTTACAACAAAATAATGACCATTTCCAACATATAAAACAAATTTATATGAACATGGGAGCAAATATTCAATAATCCAAATTTGAAACAGTACCAACCCAAAATGAAAACGGCCCACATCATAAGAAAAATATTCCAGGCCGAGCAAATGAGGTTTATCTTTCGGGTCAAGTAATTTGGGCCAAAAAATGAAAATGGCCCAAAAAGAAACCGGTCCAAAACAATAAAACGGACCCAAAAAGAATTTCAAGGGCCCGAGACAATAAAAGAAAGAGGGCCCAACCAAAAAAAAAAAAATGAAAAAGCCCGGGGTTTTATAAGTTGAGTGTTACTGCCCCCAAAACCCTTAAACCGAGTCCCTCTCTCTCTCTTGGTGTTCCTCTGCCTGAACTCTCTCCATCTTCGACCTTGCTGCCCATCTCTTGTTTCTGGAATTCTCTCGACGCCATGGCCAGGAGCACGAAGCTCCTGCACTGGTCGTCGTGACCACGGCAGCCACCACCGCCGTTGTCGATTGTCCCAAAAAAAATACCCAGATGATGCAACAAGCCACCACCGACCCCATTGAGCCTCGATCTACGCTAAACCGGCGAGAACTAAGGGTACTGTGGTGTAGATCGGCCTAATCTGAGCCTGAGAAAGACGCCCACGTGCCAAACGCGCCACTGAGGTGGTGGCGCGTGGTCTCACGCGCCTCCTGAATCGGTGTTTTTTCGACTTCTTTTTCTCAAGGTTGCGTAGATCGGCGATGGGAAGGGGCTCTGGGAGGAAGAAGATCGTGAAACGACCTTCGTCGGCGGCGTGTGACGGTCACGCGCCACCCTTCCACAGTGTTTATCTGATGGGTATGGCTCGATTATCTTACTTCTGTTTTCTAGCCTGCTCCCCCTTCCCCTTGTTTGTTTTCCTTTTAGGCGAGATCGAATTTCAGGCAAAGGGATGGTAGGGCTAGGGTTTTGGGTCTCGATGATTAGGGTTCAGTCGAGTGGGGTGGGTGTTTTCCCAAAAAAATTATGCCTTTCATGTTTTAGCATTCGATTCAAGCATGATTTTGTCTGAATGCCATGATAACATAAGGCATACACATACAGTGATACGAATTGGATGTAAGATGTGCATAAAGAACGATGACAGACATGGTGTATTCGTGAGTTCTTCAAAAAAAAAAAAAAATGATCTTTTTAATATCCCAGACACATAATCGTGAGCAAGTTAGGATGAACATATCATCAGTAAAAAGAAATAGGGTTCAGGGTATAGGAATATAACATCCATGAATCTGAACGAATTTGTCTGAATATTGATAAAATATGAGCATGCTTCTGATTTTAGCAATTTACATAGTCACGAAAATTAGGCAAATTAAACGGAAAAATATCATGCCTTTAACGAATCAGTAAATTGCATAATCACGAAAATTAAGCAAGGAATTCGTATAAATAAGCATGCTTGTGAACATCTAATGTGGAACAAAATTATTAATTTTCTCAGTAGGGACTATTCCGAGCAATTTAGGCTCTGATACCACTGTAGGAAGAATTAGGACTAATCTGAATGCGGAAGCGTACTGTTGGTAATAATCCACGACAATAAAGAAAACCAGTTATGCCAATAATACCGAGCAGCTACTAGAGTCGCTTAAGGGATGTCCACGTCCTAAACCCGAATACCCGGCAGTAATGGTAGGGCAAACGTGGGGAGCAGGGGAGGAGAGTATAATCGTTATTTCTGTGTATTTTGGCTGACCCTCCCAAGCCTCCTTTTATAGGTAATGGGAGGGAACAACTAGGGTCTAGGGCAGCCGTTTTGTGGCCGTCGGGCCTCAACTAATAGGCCCGTCCAACAAATTAAGATGATAGGATTTGAACTTTTGAAGTGTAAGTGAGCTTTGCCCGTTTAGGCCTTAGCTTCAAGATGTAGAAGCAGCCAGAAATTAAGCTGCAAGCTACTTAAAACTAGAGCTGGGAAACGGGTCAGGTCGGGTCGACCTATTTAATAAACGGGTCAATTTCGTGTCGGTGTTAAAAATAGCTTAGATTTTTCTTAAATTGAAAAATAACATGTTTTCATGCTAAACGGCCTGATCGTGTCGACTTCGGGTTGAAATCGGTTCGGTTCGGATCGGGTTCGGGTTTCTCTCAGTAACTTCGGGTCGGGTACGTGTCGTGTTATCGTGTCGGATCTGACCTTCCCAACTCTACTTAAAACCCATATATTACCCCAGGAAGATAACACATGTACGTTTTCACGCACACTTAGCCTCTGCTGATACATGGCAACTCAAGAGAGCCCCAAAATACAAGCAATTTGCCATCTTACTACCCTACTGGGGTATTCATGCCGAAAGATCTCAAATCACTCAACCATTGGTATTAGATTTACGCAATGGATTACAACAATGAATAAACACTTGGGTATAAGTAGAAACTTCAAACCCCAAACACTTGGGTATAACTAGAAACTTCAAACCCCAAACCCCAAACCCAGTAGGCTACCTGGCTGACCAGGGATAATACATCGGGTTTTCAGCATCAGCACCTAAAAATGTTGGAGAACCAGTTGGGACTTGCAAACTATCTCATGGCAACAGAAAAGCTCGCATACTTCATTAAGATCGATTGGCTCCAGTCTATTAACCTGGTTCTGATGGGAAAAGGTCTTTCTGGATGCAGCTGATTTGTATACAGGGCCGATCATCGTGATTCCGTTATGAGATATATTAGTAGTTGTAATTTATTCTGGTCACTAAATCAGCCAGATGAGGGAAGTGTCCCACGTTAAGCTTGAAGGACAAGACCTGAAAACCGCACATTCATAGAGAATGTGAAGGCCTTGTCTAACTGTGCAGTCATGAAATCTGTCACGCCTAACATTCTCGAGAGACTTGGCAAACTGACCAAACTTGTGGGCCTACATGATTATAAACCACATAATGCAAAACAACTTTAGTCCTATCTCAAAATTAATTGAAATTGACCTAACGTGATGATGGACTTCCGACCGCAAGCCAAACCTGAATTGACCCGGCCCATATTACCCTGTCCTACGGTGGTAACAGTCATCTGAACATAAACCCTACCCACGAATGACTGGCGCAAGTCACCGAAACCCGAATTGGCACAATCCAACCTTAAGCACTCATTCCCATTTCTAAATTTTAAGTATGCAAATATGCACTAACGTCGAAGTAGCAAACTTTAAGTAAAATAAGTTTTGAGGACATACCCGAAGAAGAAAAGCAATGCAAGCATTAAATATTCCTTTAATCACTTGTGTTTCTATAATTCATTTTTATGTTTAATGCCTTTGTTCTGTTTGCGACAGCCTAATGGTGGTGGGATGCTTGGTTTCCACAAGGAAGACCAAGATTTGACTCCTCCAGGATTGTGCAAATGTAAAATTTATCTGTCCAAAAAAATTTTAAAAAAAATTTGTCATGGTGAGGATCGTATTTGGATAAGAGCAATGACAAATTGCTCCCATTGTGCGCAGCCTACCCCATCAACAACAAAATTTAATTTCTTTGAGCCATATGTGTATTTCACATGTGGGAGAGAGCGTTCAAGTAGTGTTCGAGAGCGGAAGGGTTATACATGTGTCAGACACCAATAATTGTTCGACAGAGTGTCCGTGCTTTAGAAAGTCTAGAACTGGAAAAAAATATTGTGCGAGACAGGTTGAGGTCATGTTGGTTAGGATTGATGCGTTGATATGGTGTTGAGTCATTTTTGGGCTCAACACATATTCGAGCCCACTCTCATTTCGTCAACTCTATTGGTCGAAAAAAAGGCAATCCCCTTGGTTGGGGAATTTGGAGCCCGCTTACTTTTGGTTGGATAATTTGCAGTTACATGAAAACAATTTACCTTCAGGTTTGAACGAGGTCTTTGTTTTGGTTTGTTCACAGTTCAAACAATTGAGAACAAGTAAATTTTGCCAAGTCTAACTACAGGATCTATAGTTCAGTTAGCAAGCAATTTATAAAGCTCATGGATTCTGCAATAGAGATGCTAAAATCATCCAAAGATAATGACACATAGCATCACGCAACATTTTGAAGTAGTCAGCCTGAGACATTTGACAAGCATAACAAATCAGATCTTCAACATTTTAAACTTGCTCCAACACTTTTGAAATAATAATTAGCAATCAGCGGGGAGGTCACCAAGATTCAGGGTTCATCATACAAATAACAAGCCTTTGGGAACCAATTTGGACTCAAATTCTGTGAGTGAGATGGCCTTACTCAAAACAATTACCGGACAGAGACTTGTATGTGTAAATGTTCAGCTGCTCATCCATCAACCATGCGAAAAGAGAATAGAAGGCCTCTGAGATACACCCACTAGCTCGCATGGCAATGGCAGTGATCCCCAACATTTTGTCCACTAGAGGCTGTGGTAGTGATGTAGGACGCTTTAAGAGCAATTCCTACGAAGGAGGAAACAATTTGATGTGGGATGCTCTAAGAGCAATTCTTACGGGAAAATTCACACAAAAACTCTCAAATGCTTAATAAATTAATTCAATTCTAGTCTACTAATCTCATTACATGAGGGGCTTATATAGACAAAAATCCTACATGAATTAGGAAACGAAGAGATATAATAAAATTCTAATCTTTCTAAAAGACTATCAAATCTTTTTTATTTAGATTGCTCTGAGATATGCTATAAAATAACTATGAACATAATCAAAATATAAAACTTCTTATAATTTAGAATATTTCCTAATATCCAATATTTGGATCTTAGATTAAAAAAGCTCGAGGCGCACAAAAGCGCAAAGGGTCCTTCGGCTTGGGGTGCGGGTTTCGAGGTGAAGGCGCGGATTTCTTGAACATGAGGTGCACTTTTACTCAAAAATGTTTTAAAATCATTCTCAAACTATATTTTTGACGAATTAGTTAGATGATAGCATTAGAAAAGTGATTATGCACATAACGAACCATACTATAGTATCTTTACTATCTTATATTGGGTTCGTTCTAATGGCATTTTAGGAAGGAGAAAAAAGGGAAGGAAATAATATTTGACAGCATACTTGGACAGAGAAAAAAAGAAGGGAAGTTTATTCTTTAATCCTTCTTTCCATATTATTGGTTGTAGCATATCCCATATATGGAGAGAGAAGATTAAGAACCCAAATAAATAAACAAATATAAGGAAAGAAAGTGATAATTTAAGCCTCAAATTATGTCTTTCCTTTTATCTTTACCCAGTAACAACACAATAGAAAATGCAAAACCAGAAGTAGCAGAACCGGATTTCATACTTACTAGAGTACATTGCCAACGACCGATGTGGATCGAATGGCGGAAAAGTATGGGAAATGATTGTTACACTAACTATGTCTTTATTAGAACACTATACAAGCATCCAACTACAATCCAACCCTCAATTCGGAAATTAGGGTTTCTAATTAGGGCGCTTCAATTTAGTCTATACTCGACGCAATTGCATGCAACTAGATAAGGGTTTCTACTCGAACTTGAATAATATAGCTAAAGTATTAATTTCAAGGTATTTGTGTGGGTGTGCTCCCTTCTCTCTCTCTCTCTCTCTCTCTCTCCCGTGTGACCTTTTTCCATAAAGCGCGGGCTTCGGTGGCTTTAAGCCTCAATTTGAAGTGCAGAAAAGTGCGGGCCTTGGTGGGCTTAAAGAATGGACTGAGCTTGATCAATTACAAGGTGTAACAGGTTGGACTTCGGCTTTTATGAGCCTGGGCGCACCCGAGTGTGTTTTTTTAACACAGATTTGTATATTCTTCCTATACTCTTGTTTTGCACCATTCTCCCTAAGTTGCAAAAAAACTCGACCTCAAGTTTTGAAATGAAAAAAAAAATAGTGAAAAAGATGAAAAGGGTGATATGGCTTCCTTACATGTATGATGAAAGTCTAGCCTTAATAGCTTTTCCAACATTAGGAACCATGCGATCATAGGATGAAGATCATTTTTCTAGAAGGAAACGCTCGGGAGAAAACATTCAACATGCCTTCCGATCCCACTGCTTGATGCACTTGATGTTCGTGTTGCATTTGTTGAAGTGTCTCAACTCCTGGCAAAGACTCATGAGGGATGAAAGGAAAGTAGCTTTCAAAGGCTTGGAATAACTATCAGGATGTACTGAACACAAATACAACTTTGCTTGGACATCCTCATTGTTGACTTTCCACATGAAAGTTGTTAGGATTGATAAAAATCAATGGAAAGAGGGAAAAAAAGACAAATGAAGTTAAAAAAAAAAAGGGAAAGGAGTTTTGTTAACGGTTAGGAATGTTTCAAAACTTAATCTCAGGAAAAGTTTAAGAGTAACGTGCATTTAGGAGTAAATATTTCTTTGGTTGAAAACGTTCACGAACTCCTATAATTAGGGGTATTATTTGTCTTTGAAAACAATACACAGAAAGGAGCTACACAAGACATCACCGGAGAAAATACCAAGAGGGAGCTTGGTGAGAATGGGTGAGCGTATGGAACAACTGGTAATTAGTTGCGGGAAAACACATTCGGGTAGAGGGTGTGGGAAGGGTCTGTTTATAGGTGTTGGTAATTAACACTTGTAAAAAGGGAGAGTTGTTAGTATATTGTCCAGAAATAGTGAAAATATAGTTTTTCTCTCAAAATCCTCTCATGTCAGTTTTATTTATTTTAGTACGCTCTTGATATTTTTCAGATTTTACGTGTTGAAAACCCAACAAAAGCTTCATCTTCCTTATCTAAAATGAATATTTCCTCATCAACTGCATCATTTACATGCGATTTAGAGCCAACAACTTCTTGATTTATAGAATCAGAGAGAATATCACGTGAGATGTTGTCTAAAACTTGGTGGTCCTCTGCCTGTGCAAGCTCTTTGTGAGCTTGTTCTTTCAAGGCTTCTTTTTGGAATGCACATTTTCATATTGACTACTACATCCACATGTGACTGAGAGGCAGCAACTTGGTGAATTAAGGCCTTTGCTAATTGCTCCACGTCTTTCGTAGATTCCTTTTTGACGATTTCACCTTTATCTTCCTTAGTGTAAGCTCTCCTACCATAGGTTAGATGGGTCTCATCTACATTACAGCTTAGTGTATCCCTAGAAAGTGTTGAAGGTGGAACCATGTAATCTTTAGTGCGAAACTGCCAAGTAGACTTGGCAAATGGGTCATTTGGTTTAGATATGGGTTGGATTAAGTTTGGGTCAAGTCATATTTCAAGTTAAGTGACATTTCGAGTCGGGTCGGGCGGTGCGAACTTCAGTTTGGGACGACTTCGGGTCAACCGATTTTTGGTCCAATACGCTTGTCATGCAAAAATAAACAACTTTGTAGAAAATTTCGGGTCAGGTATGGTTCGGTTCGGGTCAATTTGGATTTCGGGTCCACTATCGGGCGAGCCTATTTCGAATGTTGGATCTGGTATGGGTCTGGGTCGTTCGGTTCGAGTTTCGGGTCTCGAGTCAGTTTTGCCAGATCTACTGCCAAGGAATCATAGGGGCTCTAGGAGATTCAAAGTCCAACATATACCAAGGAATGTAGGGCTTGTAACCACAGATGACCTCCCTCTCAAAGTGAAGATCTAACTTAAAACAGCCTTCATAAATCCGACGACCTTGAAGTTTGCAAAAGCATGTACATCATCCCCATATGAGTAGAAATTCGCTTGAGCATGGAAATCACTCATTGTTTGAAATCCGACAATCTTTTCTACATCCCCATAAGGAGAGAAAACACGGTACGGAACATTAATTGCAATAGAGACTTTTTTTATCGCAAATAATCACAAATAGTACTTCATGATGCTTGCCACACCACTCCATGGCTTCAGGGCAACAGCAAAACTGCACCAAGGGTTGATGGAGACAAGATGTCAATCCGCACTTGGTGGTAGTGTGCGTCAAATAGCTACACAGTGAAGTAACGCTCTAGTACTTCTGGAAGCAACGCTTAGGGCTTGCAGCTGGGAGGCGGGCCTACGAGGACGGTTTTCAGTAAGAGGGGAGTCGATGGTGGCAATACTGAACGGCTGAGAGGTTTTCGGCCTTCTTTGCCACTGATCGAAGGCACAAAAGCCTTTAATTTGCAAGGAAGGATGGTTTGCTACTTAGGGTCTTGCAGTTTGGTGGCTAACCAATTGAAGCAAGAATTGATGTAATTTACCTCAATTGATTTAAGGCTTTTGGACGAAATTCAATGGCTAGAAGAGGATTAAGTAAATTTTGGTTTATTTTAAGGAAACAAGAGTAAGTTTGGGGTCTAGGGTTTCGGGTATTGGGAAATTCGAAGATTAGGGTTTTGAATTTGGGATTTTGGGTTTCCGGTGAGTAGTCACCACCATTGGCGGCTTGGTGGTGGTTGACTAGAGGTAGCGACCGAAGGGGTGGTGGTTGATGGGTATTGGTGGCAGAATTAGGGGAGGCAGTGCACAGCTATAGGGTTTCGCGGCTGATTGTTTTTTTCTTTCTTCCTATTTTTTTTTTTTAACGAGAAATGGAAAAAGGAAAAGAAAACACCAAGGGCAGCAGCAAAGATCATGAGCTCTGATACCAACTTTGACGTAAGATGCTCTAAGAGCAATTCCTACTGGAAAATTCACACAAAAATTCTCAAATACTCAACAATTAAATACAGTTCCAATCCACTAATCTCAATTACATGAGGTGCTTAAATAAACAAAAATCCTAAAAGAACTAGGAAACTAAATGATATAATAAAATCTTAATCTTCTTAAAAGACTATCAAATCTTTTTATTTAGACTGCTCTAAGATATACTATAAAATAACTATGAACATAATTAAAATATAAAACTTCCTATAATTTAGAATATTTCCTAATATCCAATATTTGGATATGCTTTCCTTACTCTTGTCTTGCATCAGGTAGTCTATCTTATGTGGGCTGGGGTATGGGGTGTCGAACACGGTTACGGATCCGAGTGTCTGGCTCGTCAAAGCTCTTAACTTTAGGACATGGGGATGCTGTCCAAAATTTTGGATACTAGTATGAGAACTCATCATTTTACATATGCAAGTTGCAATTTCAAGTTAATCTTCAAAGAATATTTCAATAGTTAAAGGGTTGTGCACTTGTCCAACAGTTGGAACATTAAACATCCAATCAAAATAATGATGAAAGAAGAGTGAAAAAGACCATATATTCCTATTTTTTTTCAACCCTGCTGCATTAGAGTTTAGATAAGGGTCCAATGCGTATCCCATATCCTATCCATGGAGTGTCGTGTCCGACACGGGTAAGGACGGGTAACATGGAGAGTTCGGGTATCTCAGCAGTTAGTTACTGCACTCATGATCATAAATGTAATTTGGTTCCATAATTTGTAGCTTTTTTTTAATTTTCCCACCCATATGAGTATGGTGTATTGAAAACCTTTTAACGTCCCCTTACTGAGTTGAACTCCCCTGGGTAATATAGCTCTACTTAGTTTAGACCTCATAGTAGGGGGGGGGGGGGCCAAAAAAGACTAGCTATATGTATTTATTACTTAAAGTTGGCCCTGCTTAGATTAAAGTACTGGCTTTTGCCACAGTGCCAGAAGATGATGGCTTGGGTCCATAACTGTAATAATTAACCTAAATTGGAAGTAGAAAAGAAGATTCCACGCAAATGCTTGGCAGTAAGAGATGATCATACAAGTCAAGTAAATGCAAACTTTAACATACAGAAATGTCTCACTCCATCCGTCACATATTGGTGAAACGCATTCACGAAATGCGAAAGTTTCTGCTCCATCAACCAGTAGCGTTTACAGTTGGCCGCCCCAGCAGTTTTCCCCTGCAGGATGAAGGCAACATTGACATGGGCCAAAATAGTAAAATAGAAGGAAGTAAATTAGCCCTGTAATTCTCAGAAGGATATGAGAGGGAAAAGTCCTTTAGCATGCTGGGTCTTGTTTGAGAAGCGCAAACTACACAGATATTTGATTTAGAACGACAATTAAGCAAGATGAAATAAGATCAGAACCTTCCATATCCGTATCCGAGCTTTGTCAAGTACATACTTTGCACGCTTGACTTTCAACAGGAAATGCATCACTTATGTAAAATAGGATTTAAAAATGACAGGGATAGATGATTATTCTTATCCATTAGGATGATGATTGAATGCACAAATCATACCTGGTTATACTTTCTGATTGCCTCTGTGTTAGCAACAAGCTCAAGCAGCCAGGAGACCCATGGCGTTGCAGATGAACATTACAACTACCTTGCTCCTGATAAGAAATAGGACATCTCCTAGCAATCCAAAAAATCATTTAGGAAATAGGTGAACAGTGCTAGAAAACAAATAGACCTTTATGCAGAGTAAATCTATAAGTGTAAATCTTTATTTATTGCTGAGCAGGGGGAGGAAGCTGTTTATTCTTATCTTCCGTGGATTAAATCTGAACTGTTTGATACATAAGAAGTGAAGAAAGCAATGACAAATTCAATTGCAGTTTGATATCCCCACAGAGTATCATTTGTGTATGCTTTTACTTTGTCGTAATTCTTTTATTTCCGTAAATTTAATATGCTGAAACGCCAGCTGAAACATCTATATTTGCAGTGCGATAACTTATAATTTAGTCCAGAAAGTCTAATTCATTACTGAAGTATTTAATTCGACAGAGTTAGCTAAGGGGAACATATCAGGTCACAAACCTAGTAGGTGAAATTGAGTACTCCAAGACCATTAATTCCCAAGCTATTCTCATGAACTTTACAAGGAGTTGACACTATGTTAGCCATGTTGTGATTATTGTCATCATCAAGACCCCGAAGCTTTGTGAAAGAGACAGCTAAAGACTCTGGTGCATTCAGCAGCATGGCATCTGCAGAATTTCTAATTGATTCCTACATTGGGCACCAACAGGATAATCAGAGGGACAGAAGAAACTGCTCCAACAAAAAAGATAATAACTCTAATCTCCATCATCAGAACAGGAGACTGCATACAAACAAAGCACTATATACAGCCGCAACAACAATAATCCCAGTGCAAATCCCACCTGGAGTGAAGTAGAACAATACAACCTTACTCCTACCAAGTGAAGACGTGACCACCCAACCACCAAAAAGATTTCCAAACATTGAAAAAGCAAACCTCAAAGGCACAATAATACAAACCAAATTGCAAATGAACTAGTAGAAGAACAAGAGTAGAGAACATGCATTTTCCAATCTGAACATTTGCTATGACATTTTCCCATACCACAACAAATTGGGTTACGTGGGATGAGGGAGCACAACCCCGAAGAATTTTATATGCTTGTTAACTTCAGAAAACCACGTTATTTGGCAGATAATCAATAGCGATTCCAATTAACAGAAACATTGGATTAGCAGCAGTAAATAGTGATTTGAGATGTCACTATGAGAGTCTTAATTGAGTTCTTCATATTTAGGCTCACTAGTTTCTTCTTAAACCTCTTTAAAATGAAATAAAAAGAGAGGACAAAGGTGTTTTGATCTCTCAATAAGATTGCCTAAAAATCCAACAATTCCTTTCCCTCCATTTCCTCCACCGAATTGCAAGGGAACAATCTTCCATGACCAGGAAGTAGGAACCAAACTCTTCTGCATCTTTTTCTCTGAGCCACCAAAAAGTCTTGGACATTCCTTTAGAGACTCCAACTAAAGGAGAAAGACAAATACTAATGCCAGAAAGACCACTGACCATAAACAATTAGCTGGTTGACTCGTTCTTCCTCTGGGCAAGTAGAACACCAGCTTGCTTCAGTGGATTCTTCTTTTAAGCATGCCATCATTGGGAATCTTACCACTAGTGGTTGGAGGTGTGGGCCGGGGGGGAACCACCTTGGTGTGAGCTACAGACTTCCATATGGCTCTTGGTCCCACATATTTTTGACAAAATATCCATTTTCTCTACCCCATTATGTTGTCAACATCGAATGCTGAAGTAACCTTCTATTAGCATTAAGCAATAGCATTTAAGGCATACTTTCATATATTCCCATGATTTCACATTAAAGATGGGAAGGGTGGATATTTTGTGTATGCTGCTCAGATTTTTAATTTAACCTCAGGTTCCGTTGTTGACGCATGAAAGTCAGACATGGTTACTTTGGACACCCAAATCTTCAAATAATCAATTTAGACAAAAACATGCACCAACTATTCAGGACATCGTCGAAGATGACATAACACCCAAGTCATCAAACATTTGATATTCTGGCAAAGTATGGCTAAGTAACAAAGCGCTATAAATTAGATTAGTTCCTGATAAATGTGAGCACTGTCATGAGAACAACGTGTAATCCCTCAATAAGCCCTCAATTTGTCCATAAGTATGATGAGAATCCTAAAATTGATATAAAAATTCACAGCATTTTCATAGCTATTCACGCATTGTAAAGACATACAGTGCCCAAAACAAAGATGTGATTTCAGTTGTTCTCACTTCACAATCACACTTGTTATATTTTTTTTTTGGGGGGGAGGGGGGGAATCACAAAACGTTACCTGCAATATTGAATTCAACTCAAAATCATCGTCCCATGATTCCCCTTTATCCAGCCTACCGAAAGTTACAGTCAAAAAGTGCTGAAGAAGATCCGCTGATGTAACAATCCATAATCGTTCATGGAAGGCAATCTCAAATATCCACCTATTCAGCACTCATACGACTTACTGAAAATGGCAGAACATACCTGAACCTAGCAAGTATATAGCACGCAGCACCTCCAGCTCATCCATGACATCTCCAGTCCTTGGGTAAATTCGACAGCATGTGACTCCCAGTGTAATCGACCTAAAGTATCAAACCCGCTTATCAATAGAAACTTCTCTTGCAAATGAATTTTTGGCGCTGTAACAGGATATGAAGCAATCAAGGTGCTTGTTGAATGTAGACATTGAGACATTCTTGCCATATGACCATAAGAAGGGAGGGGGGGGGGGGGGCCCTTTGGTTCAGTGATTTGGATACAGCGGAGAATTCGTGAGGATAGAGTGCTGTTCTTCTGGGCAGGGAAGAGTTCCGAACTCTGAAGATCCTCCTGATATCAAATCACGGAAGAACTTTGTGAGGTGGATTCTAGATTACTGTAGACAACTATTAGAATTAGGTGCCCAAGTCACACAGCTGACATGAAGGAAGAACTGTTGGAAAAGGAGAATTGATTCTAAAAATTTTGCATCATCTAGAGGGCAAAGATACTGAGATTCACTAAATTGAAAACCAAAAGCATAATTGGTTTGCTTGGCTGCTGAAGCTCCTGCACTCTCAAAATTTTGAATA
Organism: Carnegiea gigantea; assembly: GCA_029747015.1. Taxonomy (NCBI): domain Eukaryota; kingdom Viridiplantae; phylum Streptophyta; class Magnoliopsida; order Caryophyllales; family Cactaceae; genus Carnegiea; species Carnegiea gigantea. Next base: position 199,670 of record JAKOGI010000715.1, read on the forward strand.
GCCGCCCGTAAGTCTTCATCATTTAATTGGGGAAGATCATAATTCTTTTGACAAACTCAGGACCCTCTGGGCATCTCTGTTGCCTGATATCTTCTGACTCACAGTCATGATAGAACTTTACGGAAGAAAGATTTCATAGATCGGAGTTCATTCACAACACCAGCGTCTGCATTTTCTCGCTTCACATTAATTAACGATGGTTCAACCTTATTTGACGACTCTCTTTCACACGATACATTATTCAGAAATCCAACCCATATCTTCCTTGGGCTTGTTGAGGCAGACATCTTCTCTTCATTTGTTTCAGGTTTTTGCCTATCCATGTTCCATCCGAACAAAGAATCAACCCAGGGAGAGAAGTCATCTTGCAGAAAGTACTCATAGATATGATCACCGTGGCTTATAAGAACAAATATTGACAAAACAAAAACCTCTACAAGCGTCAAACCAGCTATACTATGCCGATCATGTATTTCATCCAAATAGGCGGCACCACAGTGACTTCCAACCCTACCAAGTTCATCATATCTGCCCCCTCTAGATGCTGCCAAAATCAATGTCGTTGGAACATGCCTGATCAGTTGCAGCGACATAACCAGCAGAAACTACTTCTTTGGCTATCTTCTTCATAAACAATGGGCATACTTGATCCTCAGAGCTACACCTGAAACCTCTGTGTCTACCTTTTGATGTGTTAGGGACCTCAACGGATAGCTCTTCTGCCAAAAATCAGTACCACTGACAGATACTGACTTATTTTCATAAAAGAATAACTGCAGAATCACAATACAACTTGTCAAAAGAATACAGAAAGCCCAACAATAAAAGTGCACAGCAGATGATCAGAAATTCAAGGAGTTTCCACCAGCGAAGCTAAAGTTTGTCATCAAAGAATTCAACAATACGAATCATAGCTCTATGTGAAGACCTGGGGTTCTTGTAAAAAGGCAAGGCAAGTGACATGACTTTCAGATAGTCCAACCACATGCAGGCAGAACAACAAGTTCTCTTTAAAAAAAAGGGGAGGGAGGGGGAGGGATACCTAAACAGGTAAAATAGGATAATAGCCCCCCCCCCCCCCCCCCCCCCAAAAAAAAAAAAGGTCATCACTCTGGTTTCTGAACTGAAATAAACGAGACATTATTTATTCATGAATTAGGGCGTATGCTCCACCAACAGTAAACCAAGGAAACGTTATCCGACCCAATGTCCTATCAAGAAATGATTAGGCAAGTGGCACATTTTCATGCATGGAGTACAAGCTTGAGGACCTCAAAATCCTTTCACATTTTCCCTATTTCCCCCTCCTGACTCCCCTCCAAAAAGCAAAAGAAGAACTTAACATTTTGAGACCCGACATTGAAAAAGCAAGTCAAACTTAAAATTAACAATTTATAAGTGCCGGGAGTCAATGGTCCAGCGTGCCAACAGTTAATGCGTTAGACCAATATTCACATCCCAGGAGCTCTTGGCTTAGGTAGGAGAATATGAAAAGTCAACAGTGGGGAATTAGCAATAGTGTTTGACTTGGAAGAGGGCAGGATTAGAACTCTCTTTGGATGTGGTAGGTTCGAGATAAAGACCAACTGTCATCTCCTGCACCATGCTCCCTCAACTGCATCACATCAGGCTCTCTTATCCCACCACCGTCACAATCTCCATCACCGCTGCACCTCCTATCAGTACAATACTACAAAAGCCACCTCATATCCGTACAATCCTACAGAAGCAAAGCCATAGGAAAACATTAACAACCACCAGCTTCACAACTTCTCTCTTCCTCTCGCCGATACCATAGGCACTCTCTATCCTCTTCTCCGCTACCTGCTTTTGATTCTTCTCCCATGGCTACTGGCCCCACAGTGATCCCCATCAACACCACCACTTGCCTAATGCCTACCAACACAATTACACAAATCATTTGCTGACGAATGCACGGTCCATCTCTGCCTTCCAAACTTCTCTCTCCATCCTGATCGCAATGAGCACTGCCCTCCCTTTTTACTTCAATATTTTAGAATGCAACTTTAGACAGCTAGGTTCCACAGGAACAGCTAGAACCTGGGGCACTAGATGGTTAACGATATTCCTCATCCCCGGGATCGTTGGGGCCTACTGGAGGCATATTATGGTCGCTAACAATGGATCATCGTCTTTAAAGGCAGGGTATGGTAGAGAAAAGGGCATCATATTGGTAGAAGAGGAGCATTTGTGGTTCTGTGGATGATCTTTGTTAACTTAACAAAAGATTGCCATTTCCACCATGCACCATCAGGCGTGATGCCTGATGAGTTCTTTCTCCAATGTATGTTAGCATGCAGAAGAAGTTGCTGCATGACAGCAACCATCACAGAACGTTTGGTGGCATTTTCTATGGTAAGGGTGTTCAAGTTCTGTTTGGTTCAGTTTGGTTATTTGGATTCTTCAGCTCAAGAAAATGCAACCAGAAGCAGAAAAAAGATGAACTAGATAACTGGAAATTGGTTAAAGTTTTTTTTTTCCCCCCCAGCTATGTTCACCTATTAATTGGAACCAATAAATAAAAGCTTCTTGATCCTTTTGTTTTTTGGGTCATCAATTCACCAAAGTAATGCAAACGTAAACAATTGTTCAAATAAGAAGAACTATTTTCAAATAAATGAGAAAATGATTATACACACACAGACATATTGTGTTTCTAGTCCTGGTTTTGGGGGGGGGGGGGGGGGAGATACACGTGAAAGCTAGCGAAGAAATGGAGTCTGTTTTAGATACACACAGACATATGCTGTTGATAACTTGGCATTGACGTACAGAAATTCACAAGAATCAACAGCACTGCAGCAACAAAAAGCTTATCAGTTTAATCGCTCTCAGGGTTGGTTTAGCAGATTTCTAAACCAGTCCAGTTAACTGCAAAATCGGTTTTTCTTCCCAGGTTTTTCCTCTGGTAATTGTCAACCTTTTTTAACAGCCCTACTTTATAATCATGGACGTTTGTGACCTCATTTTACTTTGTATCTTTGATAGTTCAACAAAGAATCTTGGTTTCTAAAGTTGTGGGATTGATTCTTATGAGCCTTTGAAAATTGTTCACAAACAGGTGTACAAGGTTCGAGACGGCTCCTGGATCTTTGTCTTGCGCAATGGTGCAACAATATCCTTTCAGAGATCAGTTCCCTCCATGCTAGGCACTCAGGGTGGACAAAAATGCTCGTTCAGATGGCTTTCCAGGAAACAATTATGTTGCTCACCTCCTTAGCATCCTTGATAGTTTCTCCATGACGAAATCCCTCCCTGAGCAAGTTAGATGGAATCCGAGAATCCCCAATGGAGTCTTTTTTTGGGGCTATCTTCTTACTCGCTTTGTACCCCAAACCTCCATTACAAGCAGATGGGGTCCCATGGAAGACCATTGGGAAGCCTATTGCTCCAAGTGGGAAATTTTGAAAAGAGGGGAGAAATCTTGGTTAATAGGTTTTTCTTACGCAATACGCACATGGGATCTAAATCCACAAAGCATTTGGTTCTCCATTGTCTTTCAGCTAAAATTCTTTGGGAATTAGCTCTAAGCTGCCTGGCCATTCTTTGGTTGTAGCTGTTAGAAAAAATCAAAGTAGTAGATCAAATTGTTAACCTACCTTGCGCTCTTATCAAAATTGGTGGGAGTTTGATGACCCGCCTTCGTTTTTGTCAAATGTTAGTAAGAGAATGTTGAAATATTTTGTTAGTTGGTGAACTGAATTCTCCCCCCCTTTTGCTATATATATGCACGGTTGACGGATGCTTTTTAGGAAAAGAAAATTGACCCTAAACCCACAAAGCAAAAAGGAAAAATCAACTTCACTATCCTCCTTTTACATGCCTAAACTACAAAGAAATTAGCCTTAAACACATAGCCATTGATCCTTAATATAAATATCTTTTGGCACTGATCCAAGTACACCAAGTTAACTGCCTAAGAGTGCACCTGAAGTGGTTAGCATTATGTCAATCATGGGGAACGGCCACCCGTATGAAGTTTGCACCTTAGCTTCGGCGAAATCGTTCTTATGACAGTGGCTAAGTCATGACATGGTTTGATCTATTAATTAATTACGATTATTATTTTATTATTACTAATCTCATTACTTCATAATTTCATATGCACTTTAAAGTTGATTGGTGCAATTCAAGTCTAGTGGTTCGATCGGTATCTATAGAAAACGAATGTGTTTGAGATATTTAGGAGGATCACAGCTAAATTCATTGCCATGTGTTTCTTATGCTTTTCTATATTGTTGATTGCATTAATGCATCGGTTTATATACACAAGAATATAGCAAACCTATATCGGCTTGGTTTAGTCGTGCTCTAGCTTGGAGAGAAAAGCAACGAGATTCCAAATCCAAGACAAATACTAAGTTTATCAAAAATAATAGCTAAGAATATATCAAAATAATATCTAGTTTCCTTAACGCTCCCCCTCAAGTTGGAGTATGCAAATTTGTCACGCCCGACTTGCCCTTTAGATACTGAAATTGTTTCCTTTCAAGTGCCTTGGTAAGAAAGTCGGCTGGCTGATGCTGAAAGCGGACATGATCAAACGCAATAAGGCCTGAAACAAGCTTTTCTTGAACGAAATGACAGTCAATTTCAATATACTTAATCCTCTCATGGAAGACTGGATTCCTTACTATGTGTAAAGCGGCCTGATTGTCACAAAATAATTTCATAGGCCGCGCGTGAAATATACCCAATGAAGCCAAAAATGTGTGTACCCAAACAATCACATTAGTAGCCACTACCATAGCTCGACATTTTGCTTCAGATGAAGACCTAGATACTGTTGCTTCCTCCATGAGATTGGTGAACCCCCAAGGGTCACAAAATAACCGGTCAATGATCTTTTTGAAAGTGGACACGATCCCCAATCAGAGTCACAGTACCCATATAATTGGAGATCATTTGTAGCATGGAGAAAGATGCCATCTCCTACAGTTCCGTTAAGATAATTTAGAACTCTATGTGCCGCATCTATATGATCTTCCTTTGGGGAATGCAGAAATTGTGACAGGATGTGTACTGGATACGTTAATTCAAGTCTAGTAATGGTGAGATAGATAAGTCAGCCTGCTAATCTGCGGTACCTTGTAGTATCATCCATAACTCTTCTAGCAGCTAATGCCAAGTTGTGATTTTCCTCAATAGGAAACTTAGCCGGCTTTGCCCCCAAAAGCCACATTCCTCGATGATCTCCAATGCATAATTTCGCTGGCATAAGAACATTCATTTTGGTCCCCATGCCCCTTCAATACCAAGGAAGTATTTTAAAGGTCCTAAATCTTTAATATTGAAACAGGCGTTCAGGTAGTCTTTGAAGACTTTAGAAGCGTGGTCATCATTGCTAGTAAGCACTATGTCTTCCACATGGACTAATAATGCCCTAAACACGTCACCATTTCGATAAATAAACAATGAATAATCTGCATAGGACCTAACAAATCCATACTCCCATAGTTTTGAAGATAATGGCAAACCATTACTGTGAGGTCTGATGGAGACCATATAAGGATTTCTTCAATCTACATACTTGATTAGGATGACTAGATCTAAACCCAGGAGGCAACTTCATGAACACTTCTTCCTCTAAGTAGTCGTGTAGAAAGACATTATATACATCCATTTGATGTAGTTGCCAGCCTTTTACTACTGCAACGGATAAAAAAATTGGTACGCTAGTCATCTTTGCAACCAAGATGAGAGTCTCATTGTAGTTGAAACCTTCAACCTGATGATCCCCACGAATACCAATCGTGCTCTGTATCGCTAAATGCTCCCATCAGCATTATATATACTTAACTCGGTAGACCTATTTACAACTAATGGGCTTCTTTGCAGGGGGTAGGTCTTCCACGAACCATGTTTCATTTCTTTCCAAGGCTTCAATTTCTTCATCCATGGCCTTACACCATTGGGAATGTTTTACTGCTTCCTCAAAAAATCTTGGCTCATCCACCTTTGTTATGGCAGCTACAAAATTTTGATAAGGAGCTGAAAATCTCTGTGATCTGACATAGTTTGCGATAGGATAACGCATACCTAAGGCTCTCTTTTGATGCGGGTTAGCAAAGGAGGTGATGTCTTCAACTTTTGGGTCATTAAGTCCTGTATCGTAACATAAATAGTCATCATACCTCCTCAAAAGCTTGCTAGGTCGCTCCATTCTTTGCACTTTACGACCCACTTTAGTTTCTGCTAGCACGGGAGTTTGGGCTTCAAACTGTAGCTCCTACACCTGACCCAACTAGTTCTAGATCACCCTCTCACTTGTTGGTTTAGCGGATGTGCATCTGGATGCTACTGAGTTTTCTGGACCTGACCCAGATGCTTCTACCTGTACTGTCTCTAGGTTAGATTGGGTTCCCTCGTCTGCCAAGCTCCTCCTCACTTCATATAGCGGTGACTTAGGCCAAGTTTCTTGGGCTGGGCTTTGTGCCTCAAGTGGATCCATATCCTCATCATTAAGGAAAGCCGGAGCCATTACATTTATTTTGATATGGCAGGCTTTTTCCTATTGAATTTTCAAAATTTTGGAATGGAAATACATGTTCATGGAACACTAGATCTCGACTCACAAACAATCCATGTGTATCCAAGTTAAACACCTTCTATCCCTTTTGTTCAAAAGGATACCCAACAAAAAGGCACTTCCTTCCTCTAGGAGCAAATTTATTTTTATTTCTTTTAATTTGTGCAAAACAAAGTGTTCCAAAGACCCTAGATGGTCGTATGAGGGCAACTCATAAGGTGTTTTCACATCCAAAATTTTGCTCGGAGTTCTATTTATTAAATGAGTTGCTATAAGTACACTTTTCCTCTAAAACGTGGTTGCTAAATTAGCTTGGAATAAGAGAGCCATTGCATATTTACGATATGTCTATGTTTTCTTTCAACCCTATAATTTTGTTGGAGGGTACGTACACGACTGCTTTGATGTATGATACTATGGTCTTCATAAAAACTTTCCATAGGTTCAGAGGTGAAGTCGGATCTATTATCACTCTTTACTACTTTCATATTCTTTTCAAATTAAGTCCTAGCCATGATAATGTAACCTTTTAACGTGTTGCTCGTTTCACCCTCATCAACCATTAAAAAAACCATGTGGCTCTACTAGCGTTATTTACTGTTATGAGAAAATAATGAGCACCACAAGAGGATGGTACTCTATATGAGCCCCAGATGTCGCAATGAATAAGCTCAAAAATATCTTTAGCTTTATTAGAACTCAAGGGAAAATGGTTTCTAGTTTGTTTTGCACAATAATGTATTTCACACACATCTTTATGCTCCTTATAAAAAATAACTCCTAAGCTAGCAGGAAGCAAAGATAGGACTTCACTAGAAGGGTGCCCAAGACATTTGTGCCATAAATTACTAGAGTTGACTGCATTGACTTCGCTTTTCTCCAAGGACCCATCTTTGAAGTAATGGACTCCTCCTTGTTGCTCAACCATACTAATCAGAGTCCTCGAAGTACGGTCCTGCAAAATGCGAAAATCATCAATGAACGATACGCTGCAGCTCAACTTCTTACTTATTTTACAATTGAGATAAGATTGTACTTAAGAGAAGGAACATATAACACATTGCTTAATTTGATATTTTTCCCGAGCAACATGGTTCATTCTTTACTGGCTAAAGTATAGGTTCCACTGGGCAAACCAATGGAAACAGGAGAGATTTTCTCAGTCCCTTGCATCATCTTTAAATCATCCGTGATGTGACACGACACTCCACTATCAAACATCCATAAATTTTTACCTGAGAGCCTCTCACTTCCAGCTTTTGGTGTTCCAATGAGGCTTAGCAGGTTCTGTACCTGTTGTGGGATCAAGTCGGGTATGCTGATTTGGGGTTGCTTTACTTACAACACTGCTGGAATTTGTTGTGCATTTGGATTAGGCCTGAGCGTGCTGGGCCTGTGCTGAATTTGCAGTTTCACGCACAATTCCTCTTCCTCAGTTGTAATTTCCTTGGCCTCCTCAGTTTCCTTCGCCAGCTCTTCCTCCTTAACTGCGTCCACGGGTACTCCAATGCTGTGGGTACCCAATAATTTCATAGCAACTCTCTTCCTCATGTCCTTGGCATCCATTATGTTTGCAAATCGGTCTATCCATCGTACCCGAGTGATTGTTGATAGGAAGGCGATTGCATGCTCGATACGTTGATAACGTCCCAACATGAGCCGCTCGTGATTTTCTTCTTGTTGCACCATGTTGAAGATGCGGTCGAGGGATGGTAAAGGGTCAAGCGGCAAGACTTCGGTTCAGACATTAGCATAGGCTTCGTCGCTTAGCGCCATGAGAAACTGGTGAGTTTGTTCCTCCTCCAACATCTTTATTACCTTACTCCCAACACCACACTTGCAATTTCCAGAAGTGCATTGAGGGATCTTAACATAGTTGCTTAATTCACATGCTCATAAGCTTGGAATAGAATTCAGCTACCTCAAGCCCACCTTGTTTACATGCTGCTATATCATATTTAAGTTGGTGTATTTTGGGAGTATTAGCTATGGCATACCTCTTTTCGTAGATTATCCCATATACTTGTCACAGTCTTAACGTAGGCAATGTTTGGGTGAAGATTGGGATAATACCGTTGATGATCCAAGAACAGATCATTGAACTTGTCATCTCCCATGCATTAAATTCGGTTTGATCATGAATGTGAATGGCGTGGTTACAGGCCACAAGGGAAGGAAAAATTACATATCTGATTACAAGCCAAAGGAAAAGTGCAAAAATACAAAGTCATAGGTAAATACCATGAATGTAGACGGCATGGTCACAAGGTCGTGGATTGCAAATCCCTGAAAGGAGGAAATACTAATCTAGTTGAATTTGATACTATTATTGCAGGAGTGTTAGAAGTTAATTTAGTTGGTAACACTATGGAATGGATCGTGGACACAGGTGTTACTAAACATATATGTGCTGATCGCAAACTGTTTCAGTCCTATAGAAAAATTAATGAAGGTGAAAATGTTTTTATGGGCAACATCGTGGAATGGGTCGTGGACACAGGTGGTCACTCCACATCTACCTCTATCATCATAAAAGGGAAGTACTTTAAAACTCACTTCTTGAAAATTGCTTACTCTTACTAATGTGCTACATGTGCCTGACATGCGTAGGGACCTCATATTTGGTATCTTGCTTATGAAAGCGGGTCTAAAATTAGTCTTTGTTTCTGACCGCCTAGTCATAACAAGCAATGGTGAATTTGTGGGAAAGGGTTTCTGTTGTAATAGTGGCCTGATTGTGCTTGACACAATTTCTGAAAATATACCTCTTCTGCTTATACTGTTGAATCACTTAATTCATGGCATGCTAGAATAGGGCATGTAAATGTTGACTCTATTAAAAGGCTTAAGCACCTTAACCTTGATTTCTTAATTGTATAATATGAATTTTTCTAAATGTGAAGTATGTGTTGAAGCAAAGTTTTATAAGAAACCGTTTAAGTTAGACTGAGTTGTGTGAGGTTATTCACAATGACCTCAGAGACTTTAAGAACCGTACGACTAGAGGCGGTAAAAGGTATTATATTACCTTTGTTGACAACTACTTACGTTACACTATGGTTTATATCCTAAGCTCAAAAGATGAAGCAGAAGAAATGTTTATTAAATATAAACTTGAAGTTGAAAATCAGCTAGATAAAAAAAAAAAAATGCTTAGAAGTGACAAAGGTGGCGAGTACGACCCCACAAGTCTTAAAAATTATTGTGAAACTAACGAAACTATTCATGAACGGATGCCCTTTATACTCCAGAATAAAATGGTGCAACGTATATGAACAATAGAACCTTAAAAAATATGGTGAATGCTATGTTAATTAGTTCTGGGCTTCCTGATAATATGTGAGGGAAGACAATTTTATCTGCATGTCATGTATTAAATTAGTGTGCCTCATAAGAAATTTGATAAGACCCTATATGAACTATGGAAAGGGCATCCTCCTAACCTGAATTGCTAGAAAGTGTGGGCTTATTTGGCTAAAGTTGGATTGCCTAAATTTAATAGGGAGAAAATTGATCGAAAAACCATTTATGCATTATTTATTGGATATGCTTATCAAAGTGCTACATATCAATTTATTATTAAAAGTGCAAATGACTCATATATACATGGTAATATTATTGGAGCTAAAGATGCTGAATTCTTTGAAAATATATTTCCTATGAAAATTGCATATGATGATTATCACATCCCTCATGAAGTATCCTCTAGAAGACATGCATGTTCATCTGGTGTAGAACTAAGAAGAAGTAAAGAATCAGGAAAGAAACTAATTTTGGTCCTGATTTTAATACCGCATTTCTAGTTGAATATGGCATATTAAATGGGGAATTAGTTTCTGCATATGTTATTGAAGAAGATCCCAAAACATATAAAGAAGCCATAATATCTATTGACACTATTTTCTAGAAAGAAGCTATTAATAGCGAGCTTGATTCTATATTAAGTAATCACACATGGGTATTAACTGATATTCCCCAAGGTTGTAAACCATTGGGGTGTAAATGAGTATTTAAAAAAAAGCTTAAGGATGATGGATCCATTGATAAATATAAAGCTCACGTGGTGGCTAAAGGATTTAATCAAAGAAAAGAAATTGATTACTTTGATGTGTATGCTCCCGCATATAAAATACCACCATTAGGGTATTGATTACACTTACTTCTATTCATTGCTTAACTATGCATTAAATGGGTGTGAAAACTACATTTCTAGATGGGGATCTTGATGAAGAAATTTATATGGAACAACCTGGGGGATTTGTGGTACCATAACAAGAGCATAAGGTGTATAAATTGATAAAATCTTTGTATAGATTAAAACAAGCCCCTAAACAGTGGTATGAAAAAATTGCTAACACAATTACAACATATGGCATTAAGGTAAATGAAGGTGACACCTGCATTTATTCTAAGTATGTTTGTAATGGTTTTGTTATTATATGCTTATATGTTGATGACATGCTTGTATTTGGCATGAATATTAAAATTGTTAATGATACTAAAAATTTTTAAGTATCCAATTTGAAATGAAAGATATAGGTGAAGCTAATGTTATCTTAGGAGTCAAAATTAAGAGGACCCAAGATGGCATTAGTCTTAACCAACCTTATTACATTGAGAAAACACTTAAAAAGTTTGATTCATTTGATGTTGATCTTGTTAGGAGACCTTATGATGCTAGTATGCATTTGTAAAGAATAAAGGTGTTCCTACGTGCCAAATGAAATATGCAAAAATAATTGGCAATGTAGTGTTTTTAATGAGTTATACAAGGCCTGATATTGCATATGCTATAAATAGACTTAGCAAATACACTAATAGCCCCAGTGATAGTTATTAAATTGCGTTAAAACACTTACTTAAATATTTAAAAGGTACTATTGATTAAGGTTTGCATTATAGAAAATTTCATGCTGTATTAGAAGGGTATAGCGATGCTAATTTGGTGTCTGATAATGATGAAATCAATTCCACTAGTGATTATGTGTTCACACTAGGTAGAGCTATTATATCCTGGAAATATGCTAAACAGGCCTGTACTGCTATGTCTACTATAGAATTTGATTTTATTACTCTTGAAGTGGCTGGTCGTGAGGCTGAATGGCTGAAAAGTCTACTAACAGATGTCCCATTGTGAGGGAAATCGGATCCTTCAATTACACTACATTGTCATAATATGACAGCAATTTTAGTTACAATAGGTACGGCCTTCAATAAAAATAGAAGGCATATTTGATTGAGACACAAAGTAGTGAAGGAGCTACTGGAAAATAATGCAATATCACTAGGCTTTGTGAAGTCCGAAAAGAATCTTATGGATCCACTAACGAAAGGCCTTTGTAGAAAAAATGGTCTTTGATACATTGAGGGGGATGAGATTAAGACCCATTAAGGAATTGCAATGATGAATCCCTACTTTGTTGAAAGGGAAATGCAAAGGTTAATAACAAAGACATTACTCAATTTTCGAAGCATTACATGGTATCCCTCCCTATGGTGTATATGAGTTATAGTGCTTTGCTACTTTGGGAAATGTTGAGTAGTTGGCTCTTAATGGACCATGTAAGGTGTGAAAGTAGCACATGTTAGATGGATCCACCTACTTACATGTGGAAGTGTGGCCACTTCCTGTTGGAGGATCAGTATGGATCTACCTCATAGAGTATCTATGAGCTATCGAAAATAGCGTATGGCCAGTATAAGGCGCCAAATCGCGGAGTATAAGAATATCTGAGATTAATGTGTGCCCAGGGCAGACTTACACCTTCCTATCAAGTTCAAGACGATTGCCACTTGGTAGGATGTTTGTCTTTAAACTTGGTGTCACTAGGTGTCAATCAAGTCGCGAGACATTGGCATCGACCCATTAATTTCTTTATGCCTAAACATGTTTATATCTCCTAAACATACTTTGATTTTGTGGGGATTATTAGGAAAAATCAAAGTAGTAGGTCAAGTTGTTAGCCTACCTTGTACTCTTATCAAAGTTGGTGGGAGTTTGGTGACCCACCTTCGTCTTTGTCAAATTTTGGTGAGAGATTGTTGAAATATTTTATTAATTGGTGAACTAAATTCTCGCCCTCTTTTGGTATATATATGCACGGTTGAGAAGGCTTTTTTAGGAAAAGAAAATTGAGCCTAAACACACAAAGCAAAGAGTAAAAACCAACTTCATTATCTTCCTTTTACATGCCTAAACGACAAAGAAATTAGCCTTAAACACATAGTCATTGATCCTTAATATGAACATTTTTGGGCACTGATTTAAGTACTCCTAGTTAATTGTCTGGGAGTACACCTGAAGTGCTTAACACCATGTCAATTGTGGGGAAGGATCGTCCATATGAAGTTTTCACCTTAGTTTCGGCGAAATCGTTCTTAGAACAGTGGCTAAGTCATGATGCGGTTTGATGTATTAATTAATTATGGTTATTAGTTTTGTTATTACTAATCTCATTACTTGAGAATTTCAGGTGCACTTTAAAGTTGATTGTGTAATTCAAGTCCAGTGGTTCAATCAGTATCATTTCATAAAAATATATTTAGTGGTTGTAATGGCATATAACACCATCCAAAGCTATATCTTTCATTAGTAGCAAACTCAGTTATGCATAAGGAAGCCTACTTTGGAAGAAAAGTTAAATTTAAAGTCATCATAGCTATTCCTTTAGCAATACAAATTGAAGATCTTCAGGATTCCCAAGATCCTTACGATCTGTGATAAAACAAAAAATCAAAAGAAAAGAGCCCGCAAAAGTCTTGGCCTTTGGCAAAAGTAAGGGCCATTACAATTGACAAAATTTTTATTTTGCAGGTGAAGACAAAACTGTCGGCAGACACTATTTACTATAGTTCCCCAACGTTTCACTGTTTATCTACAGTACCGACAAGTTACTATTCATGAACAGTTCTCAAGGACAAAATTTTCAAAAGTTGCAGAGGACAAAACTGTTACCTTTCGACAATTACAGCCCAGCTTTCAGCGCATGATAAATAAACATCATTATGCCTCTATTACTGAGCTCTTTTCAGCTCTATATAAGGCAGACAATTCATTCGGACAAGGCATCACAAAAATTTTCTAATTGCGAAATATCAGAAGATATTGCACTACAAAAAATCACAAAATCTGAGCTAGAAATTCTCTTTAAGAATTCTCTTTGCTCTCTACAAAACTCTCCTCTCTCTCTAATTTTCTTTTACAAATCCTCGTATAAGTTATACAAAATCGATAATTTGTAAGTTTATTACTATTACAAATTATCTGTAAGTTTTCTTCAGTTTTCTTATATCAGTTTGTATTTTCTTTTATGTACTTTGTGCTTTAGGTTTTTGTAATAAAATTTTCCTTTTTCGAGTCCGATTCTGTTCTCCTCTGGTACCAGAGCCATTTATGTGTCTATCTATGTATGATAGTTGATAGGCATTGGTCAGCCGTGAATCCATTGGTCAGCCGTGTTAGGTGGTCCCGATAAGTGGTCCTGTCTTTAATCTACACTGGGGGAGTAGACTTTTATTCATTCACTGGATATGCACAAAATATGGCAATGGCTAGCAAGTTCAAGAAGTTGTTGTCTTTTAAGATAGATAATCATAGTAGTGATATAGTCAATAGTAATGAGATTAGGACAAATGACCTTATTAAGGCCCGACTCCTGACGATTTTGACAAATGGTATATCGCCAAAATCGATGTTGAAACTATTTACAAAATCAGTACATTTAGCTTTCAAACTGCTTTTTCAATCAAAACTCATCCAGAAATCATGAGTTTATAAAATGGATTGCAAATTATTTCATTGATCAAACCAGAAGCAATTCAAATACATTTAAAGGACAAATTCCGCTTTATGCACATTGGACTTGTTCAGGTTGCTGTTAAACCTTTCATCAGAAAAGGTATTAACGCACCTATCTGCATGGCTTTAAGAGAGAAAAGGTTAAAGAAATACAAATCGTCTCTGTTTGCCATGATCAATACCAATATACACACTGGATCAATTTTCTTCAATTGTTATCCAGACTTCTGTGTTGATCTTACATGTCCCATGACACCCAAAGCCTTGAAGCTTGATATTCATATTCAAGATGACGAGTTTCATGATTTCAAAAACTTTACAATTATGTATAGAGTCTATTTCAGACTTATGTCTACAAACCTCGATACAAAATTTTAAATCCCTTACCTTCAAACACAAAAGAAATAGTTATACTTCAGATTAAAGATGACAAACCTCAAGTTTTTACTCCAAAGCTTCTCAAATGGAATGAGATTGCAATTCCAGAAGCTACTGAGCTTGAAGACGCTTAACTACTTCTACTGGCAAATCCAAACAAATGAATGATATTGAGCAAATCATAGAAGAACCCAATGGCCGAGTTCTCTTATGATTCTGCTCATTTCGTGAACTTACAAATCTCCCTGGAACTTCTGCTAGTAGGAAATCATTTTTCGATTTCCACTCAGAAAGTAGTATCCCTCTAGAAGAACCACAAAAATACTGATTCAGGTCGCCCATACTAGAACCAGTTATCAATGATCCTCCATCTCCTTCTTCTTCAGGAATAAGATATGGATGCAATGTATTTACAAGTTCAAATTTTACAATTGATTGGTCGTTCCTTAAGAAAGATCATTACTCTGCCAGTAATGCTTCCAAGCACCAATTGTTCGAACAAATAGATCGAAACCTTAGAGAAAAGGTTAAACAAGCTTGGATAGTTGATATGCAAAGGCTTGGAGTCAACTTTCCCTTTTTCCTATGGTTTCTTACATTTACTTCTCAAAAAGGTTCGAATATTGTTTATACTCTCCCAAGTATAAATGTTCAAGCCAGTCTTGCAAAAGCTTCGCATCTTGCTGATGGTACAAGTATGGTCTCCGTCTAGCCTCCGACGCACGAGTCAATAAAAATTTTTGCTAAGGAAAAGACTATTCAAGCTTTTCCTTACAAAAGTGGCCGGGAGGGAATGGATACCGATACTGCCCAACTTGGTGACATCAAAAAGGTTCATGAGCAAAGAAGACAATTCATTAGACAAGGCATCACAAAAATTTTCTGATCGTGAAATATCAGAAGATATCGCACTACAAGAAATCACAAAATATGAGCTAGAAACTCTCTCTAAGAATTCTCTCTACTCTCTATAAAACTCTCCTCTCTCTCTAATTTTCTTTTACAAATCCTTGTACAAGTTCTACAAAATTGACAATTTATAAGTTTATTACTATTACGAATTATCTGTAAGTTTTCTTTAGTTTTCTTATTTCAGTTTGTATTTTCTTTTATGTACTCTGTGTTTTAAGTTTTTCTAATAAAGTTTTCCTTTTTTGCGTGTTTTCCAATCCAGTTCTCCACTGGTATCAGAGCCATTTATGTGTCTATTTGTGCATCATATTTAATAGGCATTGGTCAGCCGTTAGTCAGCTGTGAATCCATTGGCCAGCCGTGTAAGGTGGTCCCGGTGGTCCCGTTTTTAATATACACTACGAGAGTAGACTTTTATCATTCACTGCATGTGCACAAAATATGGCAATGGCCAGTAAGTTCAGGAAGTTGTCGTCTTTTAAGATAGATAGTCATAGTAGTGATATAGCCAATAGTAATGACATTAGGACAAATGACCTTATTAAGGCCCCCCTCTTGACAATTTTCACAAATGGGAGATTCCCAAAATCAATATTGAAACTATTTACAAAATCGGTACATTTAGTTTTCAAACTGCATTTTCAATCAAAACTCATGAAGAAATCGTGAGTTTACAAAATGGATTAAAAGCTATTTCATTGATCAAACCAGAAGCAATTCAAATACATTTAAATGACAAATTTCGCTTTATGCATATTGGACTTGTTCAGGTTGTTAAATCTTTCATCAGAAAAGGTATTAACACAGCTATCTGCATGGCTTTAAGAGACAATAGGTTAAAGAAATACAAATCGTCTCAATTAGCCATGATCAATATCAATATACATAACAGACCAATTTTCTTCAATTATTATCCAGACTTCTGTGTTGATCTTACATGTCCCATGACACCAGAAGCTTGATGCTCCTATTCAAGGTGACGAGTTTTATGATTTCAAAAACTTTGCAATTATGTACTAAGTCTATTTCAGACTTATGTCTACTAACCTCAATACAAAATTTTTGAATCCCTTACCTTGAAACACAAAAGAAACAGTTTTACTTCAAATTAAAGATGCTAAACCTCAAGTTTTTACTCCCAAACATCTCAAATGAGATGAGATTACAATTCCAGAAGCTATTAAGCTTGAAGAAGCTCAGCCTGCTTCTATTGACAAATCCAGACAAATGAACGATATTGAGCAAATCATAGAAGGACCCGATGGCCATGTTCTCTTATGATTCCGCTCATTTCGTGAACATACAAATCTCCCTGGAGCTTCTACTAGTAGGAAATCATTTTCTGATTTCCACTCAGAAAGAAGTATCCCTCCAGAAGAATCGAAAAAATACCAGTTTCGGTCGCCCACACCAGAACCAGTTATTAATAATCCTCCATTTTTTTTTTTCTTCAGGACTAGGATATGGATGCAATGTACTTATAAGTCCAAATTTTATAATTGATTGGTCATTCCTTAAGGAAGATTATTACCCTGCCAGTAATACTTCTAAGCACCAATGGTTCGAATAAATAGATCGAAACCATAGAGAAAAGGTTAAACAAGCTTGGATAGTTGACATGCAAAGGCTTGGAGTCAATTTCCCCTTTTTCTATGGTTTCTTACATTTACTTCTCAAAAATGTTTGAATAATGTTTATACTCTCCCAAGTATAAATGTTCAAACTAGTCTTGCAAAAGTTTGGCATCTTGCTGATGGTACAAGTATGGTCTCCATCGACCCTCCTACACACCAGCCTATAAAGATTTTTGCCAAGGAAAAGACTATTCACGCTTTTCCTTACAAAAAGTGGCTGGGAAGGAATGGATACCGATACTGCCCAGCTTGGTGACATCAAAAAGGTTCATAAGCAAGCCAATTATACAAACGCCATCTTGAATGCAACTGCTGAGCAATTGAACCAGCTCAATGCCAAAACTAATTCCAAAAAGGAAGCTGCCAAAAAGGATATGGCAAGCCCAAGTACAAAACCTTTTTCCTCCTTTACAGAAAACATTTCCAAATTTGTCAAACTAGATAGTATTCCCATAACCGCTGTGGAATCTCTGCCTAAACCGAAAAGCCTAAATTTTGACCTTCTTCAAAAGATTTCTGAACAAATCAAAGCTATTGACAAAAGAAAAGCACTCGCTTGTATTGACAAAACCTATCAACAAAAGGATGATCGCTCATCTTCTTCCGAAGAGGAAGAAGAAGCTGTTTCTAGTAGCGGCGACTTGGATGAAGTCATAGCTACTATCCAAAAGACTTTCAAAGAAAAAGAACCTATCTAAAATTCCTATAAAAAAGAGTCTCTTACTCTTAACAAAATACAAAACTGGAGAAACGCTAGGGCTAGGAATTATTATCCTAGAGCTGCTCCTCTAGATATCCAATATGAAGAAAGAGGCCAATTCGCTGATAGAAACTACAATGATAGATCTATCTATGGTTGGAATATTGACGAAAAATCAAAACATGAAGTGCTATCTACTGTTGAAAAAATGGGAGTAGTAGCTGCCGCCTTCAAGGTCAATGAATATTCAACAAAATATAGCTACCATAATTGTCCTTGGTTTCTCTAGACAATTAAAGAATTGGTGGGATAATTATCTCACCTATCAAGGGTTAGCTATTCTCAATCATACCACAAATGAATTGGATGCATGTGGTGAAACGCATCCAAGATGCATTCGAAACCCTTATTCATACCATCACCTTACATTTCATTGGCAATCCTCCGGAAAGTCAAGCCGCAGCCAAAACTGTTCTTATAAACCTTAGATGCCCTCCTCCCTCAGATTACAGATGGCATAAGGATGTATTCATTACCAATGTATTGAAGAGAGAAGATAGGATACAAAGTTTTTGGAAAGAACGATTCATTATAGGCCTACCAAAGTTCTTTAGAGAAAGGATTCTATTAACACTCAGACAACATTGTGGGACTGATGATATCCCTTTCCATTCTCTTACGTATGGAATGATCTTTGGGGTTGTCAAAAGCGAACGACTCATCCTTTGCAATGAACTCAAAATTCAAGCAAAATATAGATCAGGGAAAGCCCAATCTAAAAAAAAATGGGAACTTTCTGTGAAGCATTTGGCATTACAAAAATAGAAGCCCCTTCTTCAAAGGCCAAACGGGCTAAGAAAGCTGTTAACAAAAGATTTAAAGGATTAACAAAACCACCTGATAATTCTCCTCCAGTCTTCAATTCCAAGTCAACGTCTTCCAAAAAGAAGAAATGTAAAAAGAAGACAGTTGTTTGTTACAAATGTGGCAGACCAGGTCACAAAGCATTTCAATGCAAAATTGAACAAAAGATCAATGAGTTATTTGCTGACCAGCGTGAACTTCAGAAGAAGCTCCTAACTGTCCTAGCACAAAACTCATCTGATAGTGACAAAGAAGTTAATTACTATCAAAGCTCTGAGGAGGATAAATCAGATTATGATTCTTCCCCTATCAAGACAATCAATGTCATTACAAACAGAAATCATAAGGAATTTCTAATTGATCTTATTGGATAGATTTCTGATGAAGAGACAAAAAAGGAGTATCTGAGCAAGCTCAAAGACTTGATTCTTAAAGAAGGAAAGAAAGTCATTAAGTTTGATGTCAAAACTCCCAGCCCTACAAAACTTTTCCAGAAGTATCCAATACCAAATTCTTTCCAGTAACTCACTATAAAAGAAATTCAAATTGAAGTCAATGAGCTGAAAGTTCAAGTTTGAGATCTTAGACACGAGATTACCAATCTCAAAGCCACTGATCTAGAACTCCATACAAAACTTTCCATCTTGGAAACACAAATTCCAAGCTCTTCTCATATTCCAGGCAATTTTCAAAATATAGAAAACAACCCTAAAAAGGAAGTTTCTCAAGAACGATATCTTCATACGATTTCTCAAGTGACAATTCAAAAATGGAATTCTGTGGTCAATATAGTAGTCAATAATTTCTCTACAAATGCAGTAGCTCTCATCAATAGCGGAGCTGAACAAAACTGCATAAGTGAAGGAATTATTTCTACTAAGTATTATGAAAGAACAAAAGAACAATTGTGCACTGAAAATGGAGAACCTTTGAACATCAGGTATAAGCTGAACATATGTTACATTCAAGACAATCGTTATTGCTTCAAAAACATTTTTCTAATTGTACAATATTACCCATGACATAATTCTTGGCACTCCATTTTTAACACAAATTTATCCATTTTATATTAATGAATTTGGTGTTCATACCAAGATTCTTGACAAACAAATCTCTTTCAATTTTCTTTCTATTGCTAAGCAACGCGAAGTTTTGCTTTTACAAAATTCGTCAATCTACAAACAAGTTAATCTTTTACAATTAAAACAAAAACAAATTTCCTATTCAGAGGATGATATCTCTTGCAAAAGAATTAATGAACAATCATTTCGTAGTTGCCTCAACTACATTTTCGATTTTTTTCGTCATCTGTGACAATTGTGTGCTTCCTGTATGGAAGACTTAGGAAAAATCCTGAACCTTGGCCATGTCTAGGTATTTCCCATCCCTCTGCTCTCATGATTGTAGAAACAGATGCAGGTTATGGAGGAATCCTTAAACAAAGAGTGCATGATAAAGAACAATTAGTACAATATCGTTCTGGCATTTGGTTCGATCCACAATAAAATTATTCTACTATTAAGAAAGAAATTTTATCTATTGTACTTTGCATTTTCAAATTTCAAGATAACCTATTTTACAAAAAATTCCTACTTCGTATTGATTGCAAATCGGCAAAAGATATTTTACAAAAGGATATTAAGAATTTAGTTTCAAAACAAATCTTTGCCAAATGGCAAGCCATTTTATCTTCATTCGATTTTGACATCGAATTCATCAAAGGAGAGAAAAATTCCCTACCAAATTTTCTTACGAGAGAATTTTTATCAGAAAAGAGTGACAAAGTACATTTTATACAGGTTTTCACAATGAGTAAGAAGGACAAAGGCAAAGGAATACAAAAGAATGATGACTACAAAATTGTTCCTATAAAAAATTCATTTCAATCTCTTGCCAATTTCCCACCGTTACCATACAAAACCGTTGTCACAAAACCACCCACAACACCCTCACAAGATAATTATTTCCTTAGATTTACAGAACACTTTTTTCTTACCAGCTACAAAATTGGCCCTATAAATCTTTTCATCAGAGACTTGGTCCAACGAAGCTTTTGTGATTCTCATCTTCTTGGTGATCATCCCCAAAAAACTCGACAATTTTATGAACTCATTCTTATAGACACCCAATCTACGGACATTACTCATACAACCAATGTCGCAAATCCCTCCTACATTTTATATTTAAAATGCATTATGAAAAATGTTTGGGGCTTCCAGCAATGGAAAGATCCATTACAAGAAAGACAATTCTCTGTTCCATTTGAGCCAGCCACTTACAATTATCTTGATCACAAATTGGCCTGGCTAAGAGCGTTTTTCCACAAATCAGAATTTCATTCTTGGTTCTTTAACTTCCACGACAAAACTCCATTTGCTTTTCATATTTTGTTTTATCATTGATGGACTATGTTGGGTTGCTCTCCTTTGATCCTACCTAGTGAAGCTAAGGAAGGTTGGGACTTCTGGATTGCAGACACCCCCGCCTATGAAGCCTACAAAAAAGAAGTACAATTCTTTATAATCTTTAACATTGCCTAGATATTCTGTTGGGAATATAGATATCAGAACTTTCTTCTTAATTCATTTCCCCTATCTATTGTGTAGATTTACAAAGTCAGATGGTGGAATAAATACAAAGCCAAGCTCTGCGGTGAAGAAAATGTTGAATATTTCTGCAGAACCAAAACCAAAAATTTACCCTCCGAAACATTCATACACTGGATAAAAATAGAAAAGTTGCACGAGGACCATCTACCCCTACCAAGATGGAAGTCTCTTCTTCCTTTACAAAATCCAAATCCAAGGGACTAACACAAAAACAAAGACACATTCTCGAAGTCCTCAAAGATGACGCAGCAATGAGACAAATCTTTTTACAAAAGCTCCTTGACAATGACGACTCAGATGACAATTCAAGTTCAGCAGAGTCTACTATAAAGCCCAGAATGAAGATCTTCAGGATTCCTAAGATCCTTACGATATGTGACAAAATAAAAAATCTAAAGAAAAGAGCCCGCAAAGGTCTTGGCCTTTGGTAAAAGTAATGGCCATTACAATTGATAAAATTTTTATTTTGCAGGTGAAGACAAAACTGCCGGTAGGCACTATTCACTATAGTCCTCCAACATTTCATTATTCATCTACAGTACCGACAAGTTATTAATCATGAATAGTTCTCAAGGACAAAATTTTCAAAAGTTGCACAGCACAAAGCTGTTACCTTTTGAAAATTACAGCCCAGCTTTCGGTGCATGACAAATGGACATCATTACGCCTCTATTATTGAGCTCTTTTCAGCTCTATATAAGGCAAACAATTCATTCGAACAAGCCATGGAAAAAATTTTCTGATCGCAAAATATCAGAAGATATCGCACTATAAGAAATCACAAAATCTGAGCTAGAAATTCTCACTAAGAATTCTCTTTGCTCTCTACAAAGCTCTCCTCTCTCTCTAATTTTCTTTTACAAATCTTTGTACAAGTTCTACAAAATTGACAATTTGTAAGTTTATTACTATTGCAAATTATATGTTAGTTTTCTTCAGTTTTCTTATTTCAGTTTGTATTTTCTTCTATGTACTCTATGCATTAAGCTTTTCTAATAAGGTTCTCGTTTTTTGCGTGTTTTTCGATTCTGTTCCCCTCTGATATCAGAGCCATTTATGTGTATATCTGTGTATGATATTTCATAGGCGTTGGTCAGCTGTGAATCCGTTGGTCAGGTGGTCCCGGTATGTGGTCCCTTCTTTAATCTGCACTGCAGGAGTAAACTTTTGTTCATTCACTGTATATGCACAAAATATGCCAACGGCTAGTAAGTCTAGGAAGTTGTTGTCTTTTAAGATAGATAGTCATGGCAGTGATATAGCCAATAGTAATGAGATTAGGACAAATGACCTTATTCAGGGCCCGTCTCTTGACAATTTTCACAAATGGGATATTCCCAAAACCAACATTAAAACTATTTACAAAATCTATACATTTAGCTTTCAAACTGCTTTTTCAATCAAAACTCATGGAGAAATCATGAGTTTATAAAATGGATTACAAACTATTTCATTGATCAAACCAGAAGCAATTCAAATACATTTAAAGGACAAATTCCGCTTTATGCATATTGGACTTGTTCAGATTGCTGTTAAACCTTTCATCAGAAAAGGTATTAACGTACCTGTCTACATGGCTTTAAGAGACAAAAGGTTAAAGAAATACAAATCGTCTCTATTAGCCATGATCAATATCAATATACATACCAGACCAATTTTCTTCAATTGTTATCCAGACTTCTGTGTTGATCTTACATGTCCTATGACACTCGAAGCCTCGAAGCTTGATGTTCATATTCAAGGTGACTAGTTTCATCATTTCAAAAACTTTGTAATTATGTATAGAGTTTGTTTCAGACTTATGTCTACAAACCTCAGTACAAAATTTTTGAATCCCTTACCGTCAAACACAAAAGAAACAGTTTTACTTCGGATTGAAGTTGAAAAACCTCAAGTTTTTACTCCAAAACATCTCAAATGGGATGGGATTACAATTCTAGAAGCTATTGAGCTTGAAGACGCTTAACCTGCTTCTACTGACAAATCCAGACAAATAAACGGTATTGAGCAAATCATAGAAGAACCCAATGGCCGAGTTCTGTTGAGTTAAAAATATACCGCAAGTGCACGGCGTAGCTGTAGCTAGCAACCGGCAAGTACGGGTCGAATCCACAGGGAACTTGGTTTCAACCACTAGAACTAATTGGACTAACTCAAGCTAGGCAGTTGTCGAGTGAAGTTGGTTTAACTAATTCTAACTCTATTTGGTCTAAGACAATAATGAGAAGAGAATCCTGGATTGGGGTTCACCGCACTATGACGTTCATTGGAAAATAAACTAGGTCGTGTGAATCTGCCTGTAAGATAATTGAAATGGAATTATTACCGGTTTAAAGCATCTACGCCTACTTTCGAAGGTCATTAGACTGATCAGACTAACCTAGTTGTCGACTTTCGTGAAACTAGAATAACAAGACCACAAGATCATGTAATTTAAATTCCCAATTGCACCCCCAACTACTTTCGTGTCAGTAATTCAATTGCTCACAAAGCTACTCTAAGTAAAGGACCTAACTTTCGTTAGTCTCCTAAACTCTAATTAAGAACATGAATGAAACCCTCTCAGGCAATTCATCGAACACCTGGCATGCTAAGTGAGAGTTCAATTATACTCTGGCGTAATTCACAAAAACCTAGAATTAACAATCCAATTTACATCACAGGGGCTACGCCCAATCCAAGATTAAGGAATTTAGCCGCTAAACATGATTTCAAACAACATCTCAATCAAGAACAATAACATGTCAAGGAATATAGAACTTGAACTAAAACGAAAGAAAAGGGGTAGAAAGGTGTACCCTGAACAATCTGCAACAATATTCAATCGAAAGCGTCAACAAATTTTGATCCAAAGCTTGAATTCAATAGCACAATAAGCAAACCCTAAGAGCCCTAGAAATCGCCTCCAACGAGAGAGAGGAAAAGGTAGCCTCCAAAACCCCGAATTACAAATCCAAAACACGATAAAACAGCGACAACTAAAGTGGCACGGTCGTGCCAGACGGCACGGGGGCCCCGTGCCAAATTTCTGCCGGACGAAAACGCGGGACCCGGCGAAAAAAGACAACCACGTGGCGCCGGTTCGGGTTTGTTGGGTCGTCGCGGTTTTTTCCTTGTCGCGTGTGTCCGATTCTCCGGGGCTTCCGTGCGACGCTTTTTCGTAGCTTTTCTCGCCTTCTTGGCACTCCTTTCTGCTAAATGCTGTTCATCTTTCTGTTTCTTCAATAGAGTTCCTGAAAATATCGAAAGATGTTATATGAGTTAAAAGTATGCAAAAGGAGGCCGATTTGACCCTTCCTTAACACAATTAAACGTGAAAACGGGGGAGGAAATGGGTCAAATAGGGGCTAAAAATAGTACAAAATAGAGGTTCATCACACCCCCATGCTTATCTCTTGCTTGTCCTCAAGCAAGACTATGCTATGAAAAATCAGGGAGGATGGTGGACCTCTAAACACACCCTCTTCAAGGGAAAGGATGGATGCCGATGAATCACGCTAATCATGCATAGAAGGTAGTCCAGTCAAGGTGCGGCAGATAATCTCAATGAAAATGTATGCAATGTCACCCATGAATCATCTTGCCCAAATGAAACACACAACACACCCCAAATATTGAAGCACATAGTAAGACATAACCTTCCTCAACAAATGGTGAGTAAGCAGGACTGGTAGGACCTCACTTTAGGGCAAAGTGGAACACTCCCCTCAATGTGTTTGAAATATGTAACAAGGGTACGCTCAATACTCCAACCAATCAGGCAACTACCATATGCTTGGTAAAGTTCTCTACTCTCCACCACGAGAATGCAATATGCAATGTGTCAATCATGAGGGCTTGCAATAGGGATGTAATGGGGCTAAGGTCAAAGGTGAGAAGTGGAATAATTTGGGAAAGTGGAGCTATTAGTCAGAGACTAGGGAGCAGGAACACTTCCACAATCCAGCATTATAGATACAACTTCACACCAACTTACGAATTGAGTGGCAAAGCTCGCAAAAACCTCAAGGAGAAAACAACAAGCTTATTGCAAAAAGCTTCCATGCTACCCGTTTTATTTGCAACTTCTCATTTCATTTTCTTCTTTTTTTTTGTTTTTTTTTTTTTTTGAGAAGCAAAAAAAAGGATGCACATTGGATAGCGTTGGAAGTACAAAAATTAATTCGCAATTTTCCCAAAACGAGCCACTAGTATTATGCCCGCAGTAAATGATCAAATGCCCCAAACATGCCCAACTACATTGTGGAAGTATCGCCCCACTAGACACCTTGACAAGGATGAAGGAAGTATACACAGGTCAAGCGTGTAATTAATGTGGTGCAACAACAACGACTGGGTGAAAGGCTCAAAGGGCTAGCAAAGGGACAGCATGCAACAACGGGTGGCTTTCTGGCTAATGTGGCTACATGAATAAAGATCGCCTCAATCATGTCGGCACATGCAATTGCTAAATGCAGTTTCAAGGAGAACAAGACCAAGTTCTAGAGATGCATCATGGAGGAGTCACACATGAAGGGAAATGGAGACTATATGTAATGAATAGTCATTAGGCTCAAAATCTCACGAGTAAACCTACCACAGTCAAGTGACTTACTCTAGGGTATGTCCCATTCATCAAGGTTAGTCAAGTCAAACCACATGAATCTCAGGGGTAGCTAGCATGCAACACAGGGCGAAGAACTACAGATGACAAAACAAACACAATTTGCCCAAAAACTCACACCAAGACAAGTTACGCCTCAACACACAACCCAACATGATCAATCAATCAATCACCCCTTTCAATCTCATCACAAGAGGGGTTTTCGCAAACTGTAAAAATTTTTTTTTTTCAAAGCAATAAAACTAACTACTAAAGCAATAAAGTTATAAAGGATAATGAAGAGAAGGGTAAGAGATGGTACCTGAGAGGCTTACGAATGCCCGACTCGATCATTTCTCCTTTTGAATGCAAAAGCTAATCCTATATGCTCTAAACTATATGCTCGAATAAAATAAAAAGGCAAAAACAACAAAGTGCATGACATGAAATCCTATCTAAATGATGCGAATGCAAGTGATATCATCACCTACCCCCACAATGTTACCAAAAAGCGACGAGCTCACACTCTCCCATGCTTGAGATTTTCATTGTCCGCAATGAAAAGAACGCAGAAAAGAAACAAGGGGAGGGAAACGGAGGAAAAGGGGAGACACACACACACACTCGCTTTTTTTTTTTTTGGTTTTTTTTTTGTGCACAATAAATACCTTGGGTTGCCTCCCAAGAAGCGCTTGTTTTAGGTCCTAAGCTTGACCGTTACCTCAAGAATATGATGCTCGCGTGATGTAGGGAGGTGTGGGGATGGAAGAAGGAAATGGCGAGTGAGCTAACACTTCCCCATGGTGGGATGCAGGCACCATTGTCTCCCAAGGGGGCTCACCCATAGCAGCAGTAAGCGGTGGAGGTGGGCGAGGCAAAATAGGGGTGCTCAGTTGGGATCCACTACCCCAATCCTGAAGTTCCCCTCTTGGTACAGGTGGAGGAAGGGAAAGAGTAGAGTCCGCAGGGGCAGGGGGGATAACAGGAGCGGGGGATGGTATGGGTGGTGAAAAATGAAAATCCACCCGCTCTTCATAGACGGTGAAGGACATGGTGCCCGTCTGCACATCAATCACAGCCCTTGCGGTCGCGAGAAAGGGGCGACCCAAGATGAAGGGGGGCGGAAAGGCATCGTCCATATCAAGGACGATAAAGTCACACGGGACCAGAAAATTCCCCACCTGGACCGGAACGTCCTCCAGGGTGCCCACCGGACGCCTGATGGAGCAGTCCGCGAGCTGAATAGTGATGCTGGTGGGTGTGGGGTCCCATAATCGCAGCTTCTTGCAGAGAGAGAGCGGCATGATACTCACACTAGCGCCCAGATCGCAGAGAGCTCTCTCAATCTGCATATCCCCTATACAGCAAGGGATGGAGAAACTGCCAGGATCCTGCAGTTTGGATGGCGACCGCCTTTGCAAGAGCGCACTACAGGAGCCGCCAATGGAAGCTATAGAAGCCTCCCTAGATGCTCCCTTCTTGGACAGGAGTTCTCGTAAAAATTTTCATTACGCAGGGGCACTCTTGAGAACTTCCAAAAAGGGGCTGCTGGCATAGATTCGGCGTAGAATTTCCATAAATCGCTCGAATCTAGGTTCAAGCTGAACGAGCTCGGACCATGCCAGTCGCTGAGGGAAAGGCACTCGAGGGCGGTAAGTGCAATCAATAGTTCGATGGCAGGTTTCCTCAATAGGGCTCAGACCCTCGTTTTTCTCCTTTCCTTCAGTTCCGGCAGAAGCAGAAACCGGAACTACCTCCTGGAGAACCATCACTGGGCTCTCTTCTAACCCCGCGCCCACAGTAGATATGGCATTGACTTGGCGGCGAGGGTTGACCTCGGTCTGGCCCAGAAGTTGCCCCTGAGATCTGGACAGGTGGCTCACCTGCTGAGCAATCTGGGCAATCTGTATATCCATGGTTTTCTGATGGGCGGCCATGGAATCCACTCTGGAGGTCAATACCTGAATATTTTCTTTGAGAGTCTCATTTGTCGTGGTTTGGGTCGCTATGAAGCGCTCCATAAGACTCTCCAGGTGAGATGTGGGTTCAGGAGGTGGAGGAGGTGGAGTGTAGGGGGCTCGGTTGTGGAAACCGGGTGGCTGGTTGGGGTTTTGAGGGTGAGGGTTGGGGTTTTTATAGAGGGGGTTCGGACGAGGATTCCAACCCTGGTTGTAGGAGGTGGGGTGGGGGTTATTTTGAGGAGGTTGGGTGTAGGTATGATAGGCGTTGACGTGCTCAATGCTAGAAGGGGCATTGTAGCACTCAACGGCAGTATGGCCCTGTACACCGCAGGCCTCACAAACAGCATAGATCCCCATGGACGACCCCACAGAAGTAGCTGACGAGGTAGCCACTTTCTCCAACCGCTGTGCAAGGGCATCCACCCTACTCGCTAGGAGTGTCACAGCATCAACCTGGTGCCTGCCACTTCCCCTCTGGGGGGCGGCCCTCTCACTAGACCAATGATAGTTGTTGGAAGCCATCTCTTCCAACAACGCCTTTGCCGCTTCGATTGATTTGCCCATGAGAGCACCCCCTGCTGCAGCATCAACTGAAATCTTCACCGACCGCTCTAATCCATTGTAGAAGGTTTGGATTAGGAGCCAGTCGGGAACTCCATGGTGGGGGCATTGGCGCTGGAGGTCCTTGAATCTCTCCCATGCCTCATATAAAGACTCACCATCCTGCTGGGCAAAGGAGGTGATGTCTGTCCTCAACTTGGCAGTCTTGCCAGGTGGGAAGTACTTGCTGAGGAATGCTTTGGAGAGTACTTCCCACGTGGTGAACGAGTTGGGCTCCTCGTTCTGAAGCCAGTCACTGGCTCTATCCCGCAGTGAGAATGGGAAGAGCCGCAGCCGGATTGCATCAGTAGACACCCCATTCAGCTTGATGGTATCACACTTCGCTAAGAACCTGCGAAGGTGCACGTTGGGGTTCTCCGAGGGGTGCCCGCTGAATTGCTCCCTCTCCACGAATGTGATCAGTGCGGGGCTGAGCTCGAAGTTGTTAGCCTCGATAGCGGGGCTAACGATGGAGGAGGTTACGCCCGATGCTTGTGGCAAGGCATAATCTCGCAGCACTCTTTGGCTTGGCTCGGCCATCTGTATTTGTGCTTGGTGCCTTCTCCTTTCACCGCTTTGCCTTCGAGCAGTGGCTTCGATTTCAGGGTCAAAAGGGGCAAGTGGTTGATCCCTTTGACTACGCCTGCGCATACAAAACCAACACTACCAAGGCGTAAAACAGTTTCAAGCACAATAAAGGGGAGAAGGGAAACAATGAAGGGATGAAAAGAAAAAGAAAAAGCCTAGTCTAGAGTACGCTAATCGGTTCTAATATTGAAAGGCGCAAGCTCCCCGGCAACGGCGCCAAAAACTTGTTGAGTTAAAAATATACCGCAAGTGCACGGCGTAGCTGTAGCTAGCAACCGGCAAGTACGGGTCGAATCCACAGGGAACTTGGTTTCAACTACTAGAACTAATTGGACTAACTCAAGCTAGGCAGTTGTCGAGTGAAGTTGGTTTAACTAATTCTAACTCTATTTGGTCTAAGACAATAATGAGAAGAAAATCCTGGATTGGGGTTCACCGCACTATGACGTTCATTGGAAAATACACTAGGTCGTGTGAATCTGCCTGTAAGATAATTGAAATGGAATTATTACCGGTTTAAAGCATCTACGCCTACTTTCGAAGGTCATTAGACTGATCAGACTAACCTAGTTGTCGACTTTCGTGAAACTAGAATAACAAGACCACAAGATCGTGTAATTTAAATTCCCAATTGCACCCCCAACTACTTTCGTGTCAAGTAATTCAATTGCTCACAAAGCTACTCTAAGTAAAGGACCTAACTTTCGTTAGTCTCCTAAACTCTAATTAAGAACATGAATGAAACCCTCTCAGGCAATTCATCGAACACCTGGCATGCTAAGTGAGAGTTCAATTATACTCTGGCGTAATTCACAAAAACCTAGAATTAACAATCCAATTTACATCACAGGGGCTACGCCCAATCCAAGATTAAGGAATTTAGCCGCTAAACATGATTTCAAACAACATCTCAATCAAGAACAATAACATGTCAAGGAATATAGAACTTGAACTAAAACGAAAGAAAAGGGGTAGAAAGGTGTACCCTGAACAATCTGCAACAATATTCAATCGAAAGCGTCAACAAATTTTGATCCAAAGCTTGAATTCAATAGCACAATAAGCAAACCCTAAGAGCCCTAGAAATCGCCTCCAACGAGAGAGAGGAAAAGGTAGCCTCCAAAACCCCGAATTACAAATCCAAAACACGATTAAACAGCGACAACTAAAGTGGCACGGTCATGCCAGACGGCACGGGGGCCCCGTGCCAAATTTCTGCCAGACGAAAACGCGGGACCCGGCGAAAAAAGACAACCATGCCACACAGCACGGCCAGGCCGTGCCATGTGGCACGGTCGTGCCGCGTGGCACGGCTAGGCCATGCCACGTGGCGCCGGTTCGGGTTTGTCGGGTCGTCGCGGTTTTTTTCCTTGTCGCGTGTGTCCGATTCTCCGGGGCTTCCGTGCGACGCTTTTTCGTAGCTTTTCTCGCCTTCTTGGCACTCCTTTCTGCTAAATGCTGTTCATCTTTCTGTTTCTTCAATAGAGTTCCTGAAAATATCGAAAGATGTTATATGAGTTAAAAGTATGCAAAAGGAGGTCGATTTGACCCTTCCTTAACACAATTAAACGTGAAAACGGGGGAGGAAATGGGTCAAATAGGGGCTAAAAATAGTACAAAATAGAGGTTCATCAAGTTCTCTTATGATTTTGCTCATTTCGTGAACATACTAATCTCCCTGGAACTTTTGCTTGTAGGAAATCATTTTTCGATGTCCACTCAGAAAGTAGTATCCCTCCAGAAGAACCACAAAAATACTGGCTCAGGTCGCCCATGCCAGAATCAGTTATCAATGATCCTCCATCTCCTTCTTCTTCAGGAATAGGATATGGATGCAATGTACTTATAAGTCCAAATTTTACAATTGATTGGCCGTTCCTTAAGGAAGATTATTACTCTACCAGTAATGCTTTCAAGCGCTAATGGTTCGAACAAATAGATTGAAACCATAGAGAAAAGGTTAAACAAGCTTGGATAGTTGACATGCAAAGGCTTGGAGTCAACTTCCCTTTTTTCTATGGTTTCTTACATTTACTTCTCAAAAATGTTTGAATAATGTTTATAGTCTCCTAAGTATAAATGTTCAAGCTAGTCTTGTAAAAGTTTGGCATCTTGCTGATGGTACAGGTATGGTCTCCATCGACCCTCCGACGCACCAGCCTATAAAGATTTTTGCCAAGGAAAAGACTAGTCATGCTTTTCCTTACAAAAGTGGTCAGGAGGGAATGGATACCGATACTGCCCAATTTGGTGACATCAAAAAGGTTCATGAGCAAGCCAATTATACAAACGCCATCTTGAATGCAACTGCTGAGCAATTGAACCAGCTCAATGCCAAAATTGCTTCTAAAAAGGAAGCTGCCAAAAAGGATATGGCAAGCCCGAGTACAAAACCTTCTTCCTCCTTTACAGAAAACATTCCTAAAACATTTATCAAACTAGATAGTATTCCCATAACCACTATGGAATCTCTGCCTAAACCAAAAAGCCCAAATTTTGACCTTCTTCAAAAGATTTCTGAACAAATTAAAGCTATTGACAAAAGAAAAGCACTCGGTTGTATTGACAAAACCTGTCAACAAAAGGATGATCGCTCATCTTCTTCCGAAGAGGAAGAAGAAGCTGTTTCTAGTAGCGGTGACTTGGATGAAGTCATAGCTACTATCTAAAAGACTCTCAAAGAAAAAGAACCTATCTAAAATTCCTATAAAGAAGAGTCTCTTATTCTTAACAAAATACAAAATTAGAGAAACGCTAGGACTAGGAATTATTATCCTAGACCTGCTCCTCTAGATATCTAATATGAAGAAAGAGGCCAGTTCACTGATAGAAACTACGATGGTAGATCTATCTAAGGTTGGAACATTGACGAAAAATCAGAACATGAAGTGCTATCTACCGTTGAAGAAATGCGAGCAGTAGCTGCCGCCTTCAAAGTCTGTGAATATTCAACAAAATATAGCTCTACCATAATTGTCCTTGGTTTCTCTAGACAATTAAAGAATTGGTGGGATAATTATCTCACCTATGATCAAGGGTTAGCTATTCTCAATCATACTACAAATGAATTGGATGCACATGGTGAAATGCATCCAAGACGCATTCAAAACCCTTATTCATACCATCACCTTACATTTCATTGGCAATCCTCTGGAAAGTCAAACCGCAGCCAAAACTGTTCTTATAAACCTTAGATGCCCTACTCTCTCAGATTACAGATGGCATAAGGACGTATTCATTACCAATGTATTCAAGAGAGAAGATAGGATACAAAGTTTTTGGAAAGAACGATTCATTGTAGGCCTACCAAAGTTCTTTAGAGAAAGGATTCTGTTAACACTCAGACAACATTGTGGGGCTGATGATATCCCTTTCCATTCTCTTACGTATGGAATGATCTTTGGGGTTGTCAAAAGCGAACGACTCATCCTTTGCAATGAACTCAAAATTCAACCCAAGTATAGAGCAGGGAAAGCCCAATCTAAAAAAAAAAAAAGGGAACTTTCTGTGAAGCATTTGGCATTACAAAAATAGAAGCCCCTTCTTCAAAAGCCAAACAGGCTAAGAAAGCCGTGAACAAATGATTCAAAGGATCAACAAAACCACCTGATAATTCTCCTCCAGTCTTCAATTCCAAGCCAACGTCTTCCAAAAAGAAGAAATGTAAAAAGAAGACAGTTGTTTGTTACAAATGTGGCAGACTAGGTCACAAAGCATTTCAATGCAAAACTGAACAAAAGATCAATGAGTTATTTGCTGACCAGCGTGAACTTCAGAAGAAGCTCCTAGCTATCCTAGCACAAAACTCATCTAATAGTGACAAAGAAGTTGATTACTATCAAAGCTCTGAGGAGGATGAATCAGATTATGATTCTTCCCCTATCAAGACAATCAATGTCATTGCAAACAGAAATCAGAAAGAATTTCTAACTAATCTTATTGGATAAATTTCTGATGAAGAGACAAAAAAGGAGTATCTGAGCAAGCTTAAAGACTTGATTCTTAAAGAAGGAAAGAAAGTCATTAAGTTTGATGCCGAAACTCCCAGCCCTACAAAACTTTTCCAGAAGTATTCAATACCAAATTCTTTCCAGTAACTCACTATGAAAGAAATTCAAATTGAAGTCAATAAGCTGAAAGCTCAAGTTCGAGATCTTAGACACGAGATTACCAATTTTAAAGCTACTGATCTAGAACTCCATACAAAACTTTCCATCTTGGAAACACAAATTCCAAGCTCTTCTCATATTCCAGACAATTTTCAAAATATAGAAAACAACCCTAAAAAGGAAGTTTCTCAGGAACGATATCTTCATACGATTTCTCAAGTGACAATTCAAAAATGGTATTCTATGGTCCATATAGTAGTCAATGATT
Source organism: Carnegiea gigantea (assembly GCA_029747015.1). Taxonomy (NCBI): domain Eukaryota; kingdom Viridiplantae; phylum Streptophyta; class Magnoliopsida; order Caryophyllales; family Cactaceae; genus Carnegiea; species Carnegiea gigantea. The sequence goes on from JAKOGI010000715.1 coordinate 233,223, forward strand.
TCTCTACAAATGTAGTAGCTCTCATCAATAGCGGAGCTGAACAAAACTACATAAGTGAAGGAATTATTTCTACTAAGTATTATGAAAGAACAAAAGAACAATTGTGCACTACCAATGGAGAACCTTTGAACATCAGGTATAAGCTGAACAAATGTTACATTCAAGACAATCGTTATTGCTTCAAAAACATTTTTCTAATTGTACAATATTACCCATGACATAATTCTTGGCACTCCATTTTTAACACAAATTTATCCATTTTATGTTAATGAATTTGGTGTTCATACCAAGATTCTTGACAAACAAATCTCTTTCAATTTTCTTTCTACTGCTAAGCAACGCGAAGTTTTGCTTTTACAAAATTCGTCAATCTATAAACAAGTTAATCTTTTACAATTAAAACAAAAACAAATTTCCTATTGAGAGGATGATATCTCTTGCAAAAGAATTAATGAACAATCATTTCGTAGTTGCCTCAACTACATTTTCGATTTTTTTCGTCATCTGCGACAATTGTGTGCTTCCCTATATGGAAGACTTAGGAAAAATCCTGAACCTTGGCCATGTCTAGGTATTTCCCATCCCTCTGCTTTCATGATTGTAGAAACAGATGCAGGTTATAGAGGAATCCTTAAACAAAGAATGCATGATAAAGCACAATTAGTACGATATCATTCTAGCATTTGGCTCGATCCACAATAAAATTATTCTGCTATTAAGAAAGAAATTTTATCTATTGTACTTTGCATTTTCAAATTTCAAGATAACCTATTTTACAAAAAATTCCTACTTCGTATTGATTGCAAATCGACAAAAGATATTTTACAAAAGGATGTTAAAAATTTAGTTTCAAAACAAATCTTTGCCAAATGGCAAGCCATTTTATCTTCATTTGATTTTGACATCGAATTCATCAAAGGAGAGAAAAATTCCCTACCAAATTTTCTTACAAGAGAATTTTTACCAGAAAAGAGTGACAAAGTACATTTTATATAGGTTTTCACAATGAGTAAGAAGGACAAAGGCAAAGGAATACAAAAGAATGATGACTACAAAATTGTTCCTACAAAAAATTCATTTCAATCTCTTGCCAATTTCCCACCTTTACCATCCAAAACCGTTGTCACAAAACCACCCACAACACCCTCACAAGATAATTATTTGCTTAGATTTACAGAAGACTTTTTTCTTACCAGCTACAAAATTGCCCCTACAAATATTTTGATCAGAGACTTGGTCCAACGAAGCTTTTGTGATTCTCATCTTCTTGGTGATCATCCCCAAAAAACTCGATAATTTTATGAACTCATTCTTATAGACACCCAATCTACGGACATTACTCATACAACCAATGTCGCAAATCCCTCCTACATTTTATATTCAAAATGCATTATGAAAAATGTTTTGGGCTTCCAGCAATGGAAAGATCCATTACAAGAAAGACAATTCTCTGTTCCATTTGAACCAGCCACTTACAATTATCTTGATCACAAATTAGCCTGGCTAAGAGCGTTTTTCCACAAATCAGAAATTCATTCTTGGTTCTTTAACTTCCATGACAAAACTCCATTTACTTTTCATATTTTGTTTTATCATTGATGGACTATGTTTGGTTGCTCTCCTTCGATCCTACCTAGTGAAGCTAAGGAAGGTTGGGACTTCTAGATTGCAAACCCCCCCGCCTATGAAGCCTACACAAAAGAAGTACAATTCTTTATAATCTTCAACATTGCCTAGATATTCTGTTGGGAATACAGATATCAGAACTTTCTTCTTAATTCATTTCCCCTATCTGTTGTGCAGATTTACAAAGTCAGATGGTGGAATAAATACAAAGCGAAGCTCTGCGACGAAGAAAATGTTAAATATTTCTGCAGAACCAAAACCAAAAATTTACCCTCCGAAACATTCATACACTGGATAAAAATAAAAAAGTTGCACGAGGACCATCTACCCCTACCAAGATAGAAGTCTCTTCTTCCTCTACAGAATCCAAATCCAAGGGACTAACACAAAAACAAAGACATATTCTCGAAGTCCTCAAAGATGACCCAGCAATGAGACAAATCTTTTTACAAAAGCTCCTTGACAATGACGACTCAGATGACAATTCAAGTTCAGTAGAGTCTGCTACAAAACCCAGAATGAAGATCTTCAGGATTCCTAAGATCCTTACGATATGTGACAAAATAAAAAATCTTAAGAAAAGAGCCCGAAAAGGTCTTGGCCTTTGGTAAAAATAAGGGCCATTACAATTGATAAAATTTTTATTTTGCAGGTGAAGACAAAACTGTCAGTAGGCACTATTCACTATAGTCCCCCAACATTTTACTGTTCATCTACAGTAACGACAGGTTACTAATCATGAACAGTTCTCAAGGATAAAATTTTTAAAAGTTGCACAGCAAAAAGCTGTTACCTTTTGACAATTGTAGCCCAGCTTTCGGTGCATGACAAATAGACATCATTACGCCTCTATTATTGAGCTCTTTTCAGCTCTATATAAGGCAAGCAATTCATTCGCACAAGCCATGGCAAAAATTTTCTGATCGCAAAATATCTGAAGATATCACACTACAAGAAATCACAAAATCTGAGCTAGAAATTCTCACTAAAAATTCTCTTTGCTCTCTACAAAACTCTCCTCTCTCTCTTATTTTCTTTTACAAATCCTTGTACAAGTTCTACAAAATTGACAATTTGTAAGTTTATTACTATTGCAAACTATCTGTTAGTTTTCTTCAGTTTTCCTATTTCAGTTTGTATTTTCTTTTATGTACACTATGCATTAAGTTTTTCTAATAAGGTTCTTGTTTTTCGCGTGTTTTTCGATTCTGTTCCCCTCTGGTATCAGAGCCATTTATGTGTCTATCTGTGTATGATATTTCATAGGCGTTGGTCAGGCGTTGGTCAGCAGTGAATCCATTGGTCAGGTGGTCCCTGTAAGTGGTCCCTTCTTTAATCTGCATTGCAGGAGTAGACTTTTATTCATTCACTGTATATGCACAAAATATACCAACGGCTAGTAAATTTAGGAAGTTGTTGTCTTTTAAGATAGATAGTCATGGTAGTGATATAGCCAATAGTAATGAGATTAGGACAAATGACCTTAGTAAGGGCCCGTCTCTTGATAATTTTCACAAATGGGATATTCCCAAAATCAACATTAAAACTATTTACCAAAACTATACATTTAGCTTTCAAACTGCTTTTCCAATCAAAACTCATGGAGAAATCATGAGTTTACAAAATGGATTACAAACTATTTCATTGATCAAACCAGAAGCAATTCAAATACATTTAATGGACAAATTTCGCTTGATGCATATTGGACTTGTTCAGATTACTGTTAAACCTTTCATCAGAAAAGGTATTAACGCACCTATCTGCATGGCTTTAAGAGACAAAAGGTTAAAGAAATACAAAGCGTCTCTATTAGCCATGATCAATACCAATATACATACCGGACCAATTTTCTTCAATTGTTATCCAGACTTCTGTGTTGATCTTACATGTCTTATGACACCCGAAGCCTTGAAGCTTGATGTTCATATTCAAGGTGACAAGTTTCATGATTTCAAAAACTTTGCAATTATGTATAGAGTTTGTTTCAAACTTATGTCTACAAACCTCAATACAAAATTTTTGAGTCCCTTACCTTCAAACATAAAAGAAATAGTTTTACTTCGGATTGAAGTTGACAAACCTCTAGTTTTTACTCCAAAACTTCTCAAATGGGATGGGATTACAATTCCAAAGCTATTGAGCTTGAAGACGCTTAATCTGCTTCTACTGACAAATCCAGACAAATGAACGGTATTGAGCAAATTATAGAAGAACCCAATGGCCGAGTTCTCTTATGATTCCGCTCATTTCGTGAACATACAAATCTCCTTGGAACTTTTGCTTGTAGGAAATCATTTTTCGATGTCCACTCAGAAAGTACTATCCCTCTAGAAGAACCACAAAAATACCGGTTCAGGTCGCCTATGCCAGAACTAGTTATCGATGATCCTCCATCTCCTTCTTCTTCAGGAATAGGATATGGATGCAATGTACTTATAAGTCCAAATTTTACAATTAATTAGCCGTTCCTTAAGGAAGATTATTACTCTGCCAGTAATTCTTTTAAGCGCTAATGGTTCGAACAAATAGATCGAAACCTTAGAGAAAAGGTTAAACAAGCTTGGATAGTTGACATGCAAAGGCTTGGAGTCAACTTCCCCTTTTTCCTATGGTTTCTTACATTTACTTCTCAAAATGGTTTGAATAGTGTTTATACTCTCCCAAGTACAAATGTTCAAACCAGTCTTACAAAAGTTTGGCATCTTGCTGATGGTACAAGTATGGTCTCTGCCCATCCTTCTACGCACTAGCCTATAAAGATTTTTGCTAAGGAAAAGATTGTTCACGCTTTTCCTTACAAAAGTGGCTGGGAGAGAATGGATACTGATACTGCCCAGCTTGCTGACATAAAAAGGTTCATGAGCAAGCCAGACAATTCATTCGGGTAAGGCATCGTAAAAATTTTCTAATCGTGAAATATCAGAAGATATTGCACTACAAGAAATCACAAAATCTGAGCAAGAAATTCTCTTTAAGAATTCTTTTTGCTCTCTACAAAACTCTTCTCTCTCTCTAATTTTCTTTAACAAATCCTCGTACAAGTTCTACAAAATCGATAATTTGTAAATTTATTACTATTACAAATTATCTGTAAGTTTTCTTCAATTTTCTTATTTCAGTTTGTATTTTCTTTAATGTACTCAGTGTTTTAAGTTTTTCTAATAAAGTTTTCCTTTTTCGCGTGTTTTTTGATCCTGCTCCCCTATGGTATCAGAGCTATTTATGTGTCTATCTATGCATGATATTTGATAGGCATTGGTCAGCCGTTGGTCAGCTGTGAATCCGTTGGTCAGCCGTGTAAGGTGGTCCCGGTGGTCTCGTTTTTAATCGACACTGCGGGAGTAGACTTTTATCATTCACTGCATATGCACAAAATATGCAATGGCTAGTAAGTTCAGGAAGTTATTGTCTCTTAAGATAGATAGTCATAGCAGTGATATAGTTAATAGTAATGAGATTAGGACAAATGACATTATTAACACCCCGTCTCATGATAATTTTCACAAATGGGATATTCCCAAAATGAATATTGAGACTATTTACAAAATCGGTACATTTAGCTTTCAAACTGCTTTTTTAATCAAAACTCATAAAGAAATCGTAAGTTTACAAAATGGATTACAAACTATTTCATTGATTAAACTAGAAGCAATTTAAATACATTTAAAGGACAAATTCTACTTTATGCATATTGGACTTGTTCAGGTTGCTGTTAAACCTTTCATTAGAAAAGGTATTCACGCTCCTATCTACATAGCTTTAAGAGACAAAAGGATAAAGAAATACAAATCGTCCCTATTAGCCAGGATCAATACCAATATACATAACAGACCAATTTTCTTCAATTGTTATCCAGACTTCTGTGTTAATCTTACATGTCCCATGACACCCGAAGCCTTGAAGCTTGATGTTCATATTCAAGGTGACGAGTTTCATGATTTCAAAAAATTTGCAATTATGTACTGAGTCTATTTCACACTTATGTCTACAAACCTCAATACAAAAGTTTTGAATCCCTTACCTTCAAACACAAAAGAAATAGTTTTACTTCAAATTGAAGATGACAAGCCTCAAGTTTTTACTCCAAAACTTCTCAAATGAGATAAGATTACAATTCCCAAAGCTATTGAGCTTGAAGAAGCTTAGCCTACTTCTATTGACAAATCTAGACAAATGAATGATATTGAGCAAACCATAGAAGAACCCGATGGCCGAGTTCTCTTACGATTTCGCTCATTTCATGAACATACAAATCTCCCTGGAACTTCTGCTAGTAAGAAATCATTTTTTGATTTCAACTCAGAAAGAAGTATCCCTCCAGAAGAACCACAAAAATACCGGTTCAGGTCGCCCATACCAGAACCAGTTATCAATGATCCTCCATCTCCTTCTTCTTCGGGAATAGGACATGGATGCAATGTACTTACAAGTCCAAATTTTACAATTGATTGGCCGTTCCTTAAGGAAGATCACTACTCTACCAGTAATGCTTCCAAGCGCCAATGGTTCGAATAAATAGATTGAAACCTTAGAGATAAGGTTAAACAAGCTTGGATAGCTGACATGCAAAGGCTTGGAGTCAACTTCCTCTTTTTCCTATGGTTTCTTACATTTACTTCTCCAAAAGGTTTGAATAATGTTTATACTCTCCCAAGTATAAATGTTCAAACCAATCTTGCAAAAGTTTAGCATCTTGCTGATGGTACAAGTATGGTCTCCGTCCACCCTCCTATGCACCAGCCTGTAAAGATTTTTGCTAAGGAAAAGACGGTTCACACTTTTCCTTACAAAAGTGGCCGGGAGGGAATGGATACCGATACTGCCCAGGTTGGTGATATCAAAAAGATTCATGAGCAAGCCAATTATATAAATGCCATCTTGAACACAATTGCTGGGCAATTGAACCAGCTCAATGCCAAAACTGATTCCAAAAAAGAAGCTGCCAAAACAGATATGGCAAGCCCAAGTACAAAACCTTCTTCCTCCTTTACAGAAAACATTTCCAAACCATTTGTCAAACTAGATAGTATTCCTAGAACTGCAGTGGAATCTCTGCCTAAACCAAAAAGCCTAAATTTTGACTTTTTTCAAAAGATCTCTGAACAAATCAAAGCTATTGACAAAAGAAAAGCACTCGCTTGTATTGACAAAACCTGTCAACAAAAGGATGATCGCTCATCTTCTTCCGAAGAGGAAGAAGAAGCTGTTTCTAGTAGCAGTGACTTGGATGAAGTCATAGCTACTATCTAAAAGACTTTCAAAGAAAAAGAACCTATCTAAAATTCCTATAAAGAAGAGTCTCTTATTCTTAACAAAATACAAAATTGGAGATACGCTAGGATTATGAATTATTATCCTAGACCTGCTCCTCTAGATATCCAATATGAAGAAAGAGGCCAATTCACTGATAGAAACTACGATGGTAGATCTATCTATCGTTGGAACATTGACGGCAAATCAGAACATGAAGTGCTGTCTATCGTTAAAGAAATGGGAGTAGCAGTTGCCGCCTTTAAAGTCAATGAATATTCAACAAAATATAGCTACCATAATTGTCCTTGGTTTCTCTGGACAATTAAAGAATTGGTGGGATAATTATCTCACCTATGATCAAAGGTTGGCCATTCTCAATCATACTACAAATGAATTAGATGCACGTGGTGAACGCATCCAAGACGCATTCGAAACCCTTATTCATACCATCACCTTACATTTCATTGGCAATCCTCAGGAAAGTCAAGCCGCAACCAAAACTGTTCCTATAAACCTTAGATGTCCTACTTTCTCAGATTATAGATGGTATAAGGATATATTCATTACCAATGTATTAAAGAGAGAAGATAGCATACAAAGTTTCTGGAATGAACGATTCATTGCAGGCCTACCAAAGTTGTTTGGAGAAAGGATTCTCTCAAAACTCAGACAACATTATGGGATTGATGATATCCCTTTCCATTCTCTTACATATGGAATGATCTTTGGAGTTGTCAAAAGCAAAGGACTAATCCTTTGCAATGAACTCAAAATTCAAGCAAAATATAGATCAGAGAAACCTCAATCTAGAAAAGAAGTGGGAACTTTCTATGAAGCATTTGGCATTACAAAAATAGAAGCCCCTTCTTCAAAAGCCAAATGTGCTAAGAAAGCTGTTAACAAAAGATTCAAAAGATCAGCAAAACCTCCTAATAATTCTCCTCCAGTCTTCAATTCCAAGCCAACGTCTTCCAAAAAGAAGAAATCCAAAAAGAAGATAGTTGTTTGTTACAAATGTGGCAGACTAGGTCACAAAGTATTTTAATGCAAAACTGAACAAAAGATCAATGAGTTATTTGTTAACCATTCTGAACTTCAGAAGAAGCTTCTAGCCGTCCTAGCATAAAACTCATCTGATAGTGACAAAGATCTTGATTACTATCAAAGCTTCGAGGAGGATGAATCAGATTATGATTCTTCCCCTATCAAGACAATCAATGTCATTACAAACAGAAATCAAAAAGAATTTCTAATTGATCTCATCGGAAAGATTTCTAATAAAGAGACAAAGAAGGAGTATCTAAGCAAGCTTAAAGACTTGATTCTTGAAGAAGAAAACAAAGTCATTAAGTTTGATGCCAAAACTCCCAGCCTAGCAAAACTCTTCCAAAAGTATCCAATACCAAATCCTTTCCAACAACTCACGACAAAAGAAATTCAAATTAAAGTCAATGAGCTAAAAGCTCAAGTTCGAGATCTTAGACACGAGATTACCAATCTCAAAGCTATTGATCTAGAACTCCATACAAAACTTTCCACCCTGGAAACACAAATTCCAAGCTCTTCTCATATTCTAGGCAATTTTCAAAATATAGAAAACATCCCTGAAATGGAAGTTTCTCAAGAACAATTTCTTCATACGATTTCTTAAGTGACAATTCAAAAATGGTATTCTATGGTCAGTACAGTAGTCAATAATTTCACTACAAATGCAGTAGCTCGCATCGATAGCGGAGCTGACCAAAACTGCATGCGTGAAGGAATTATTCCTACTGAGTATTGTGAAAGAACAAAAGAATAATTGTGCAGTGCCAATGGAGAACCTTTGAACATCAGGTACAACCTGAACAAAGGTTACATTCAAAACAATGGTTATTGCTTCAAAAATATTTTTCTAATTGTACAAAATATTACCCATGACATAATTCTTGGCACTCTATTTTTAATATAAATTTATCCATTTTATGTTAATGAATCTGGTGTTCATACCAAGATTCTTGACAAACAAATCTCTTTCAATTTTCTTTCTACTGCTAAGCAATGCGAAGTTTTGCTTTTATAAAACTCGTCAATCTACGAACAAGTCAATCTTTTACAATTAAAAAAAAAACAAATTTCCTATTTAGAGGATGATATCTCTTGCAAAAAAAATAATGAACAATTATTTCCTAGTTGCCTCAACTACATTTCAGATTTTTTTCCTTGTCTGTGACAACTGTGTGCTTCCTGGTATAGAGGACTTAAGAAAAATCCTGAACCTTGGTCTGATATACACACTAACATTGTTACACAAATCAAATAAAAGGTCGAGTCTTTACCATGTCTAGGTATTCCCCATCCCTCTGCATTCATGATTGTAGAAACAGATGCAAGTTATGGAGGAATCCTTAAACAAAGAA
>JAKOGI010000715.1:250000-307500 GCA_029747015.1 Carnegiea gigantea
AAGAAGTGAAAATTGAAAATTAACAATTTAAATTAAAAATTACCGATAACCAAACCGAAAATCCGATTAACCAAGTTTTTCGGTTCGGTTATGGTTCACATTTTTGTCGAACTGAAAAATTCGGTTAACTGATTTTCGGTTAACCGAATTTTGGTTAACCGGTTTTGATCACCCCTAAATTCATAAGTTTTGAACTTTAAAGGTGCATGCGTCAATGCAACTATATGTGATCAATCAAAAGTTCATAACTCATATGCTTTGCAATCATGAAGTTGATTATTATTAGTTTATTACTGCTACTCCTACTCTAGTAGTTTATGATGATGATGGTTATTATTGTTGTTGTTGTTGTTGTGGTTGTTGTTGTTATTATTGTTGTTATCATTATGTTACTGAATTGGTTAGTACTTGGTATCCGATATCATTTCTTTTTTACTTTATGAAGGTTTGGATATCATTTGAAAGAACATTTTCAATATCTATAAAATTATGTTAAATGCTTAAAATTCCAATGACACCAATGTAATGTATGATTAAGAGTATCAAATTACTAGCACCAAAACTTTTAAAAAAAAGGAAATTCAAAACATGGGTTTAGCGGTTGGACCTGGTAACATCAGTTACATATTGAATCAATGGGTCTTGCAAAGCAACCAACCAAAAAAAAAAGTCATTGGAAATCTCTACATGACTAAGCATGTCTGCAAGTGGCGCTTGACTTACCAAAATGAAAGTGGCGCTTGGGAATCGGGCTTAGAATAGATTTTCAATCCGTGTGCAAAGTGTTGGAATGCCTCGTCATTTCCTAAGGGCCAAAGAGACGCTGGAATGCTTTGTCTTCTTTCTTCCATAGCTCAACGCCTCAACCTAATTTATTTAAGACACTGATGATGCAGGTTACACAGCACGGCAGCAGAGCATCAAGCCATCAACCCAAAATTTAGACTCCAGTTCCATCTTCCTGAAAACAGAGACTTATATGGTTATTAAAAAAATAGAGGGATCCTAAATATAGACATGTCCACTCAGCCAAAATTCAATAAGCCAGGTAGCAAATTTACACCTCTTTGAAAGCACGTCGAAATCGTGTACGAAGCTGCATCAGGTGGAAATAAAAAATTTTGATACTTCATCTGCAATGTTGTCAAACAGAGTCATATACAAATGTGAAGGCTCACTTGCTGAGACTTCCAAATTATGGCATTGATTGTTAGAAATCAACCACGGATGAGACTCTTCGAGAACTTAGAAGAGAACATGAAGCTGTTGAACGTCTGAAAGCAAACATGGCCATCAAAGCAAAGCAAAAATTAGATTATATTACTCTTCCATCGGTTTCTGATCTCGTTCAGCCTAACAAAAGAAAAGGTCCTTTGGAATTGGCATTCAACGCAGCAGAGAGAGATGAAGCAGATAAGGATTGTGCTCGAGCATTCTATACAGGTGCCATTCCGTTCAATTTTGTAAGAAACTAGTGACTTCGAAGTTGGGTTCAGAAGATAGGGAATTCGTAGTTAGTTGGTTACGTACCTCCTACGTATGATCGGCTTCGTACGACATTGCTAACTCAAGAGAAAGCCCGAGTTGATGGGCTTCTAGACTTAATCAGAGATACTTGGACAAAACAGGGCACATCTATATGCTCAGATAGGTGGCCTGATATTCAAGAATGACCTCTAATCAACATTATGGCAGTTTCTTCAGATGGTACAATGTTCATTAAGGTAATTGACTCAAGTGATAAAACGAAAGATGCTAAGTATGTTGCGAGTCTGTCCATTGAGGCTATTGAACAAATTAGCCCAGATAATGTTGTTCAGGCGCGATCAGATAGTGCATCTAATTTCAAAGGAGCAGGTGCATTAATTCTCAAAATTTCCTCACATCTGTTAGACTCCTTGTGTTGTGCATTGTTTGAATCTGGCTTTGAAAAGTATATGTGAACCTTCTGGAAAGTCATCCTACTATTCAGAGTATAAATGGATTAAAGAATTGGTGAGTGAGGTGCAAGATGTGAACTATTTCATCCTTAATCATAACATGTCACGATCTATTTTCAATAAGTACTCAAAATGTAAATTATTGAAAGTAGCTGAGACTAGGCTTGCATTCAGGGTGTGTTTGGTAAGGGTGAAAATTATTTTCCTGAAAAATAATTTTTTTATTTTACGATGTTTGGTAAAACAATGAGGATAAATTTATTTGCAGGGAAAAATCATTTTCTCTAAAATGAAGGAAAATATTTTCACTTTGAATGAAGCATAAGTTGATTTTACGTTTCTTTAGTGCTCACACGGTTTCACGTTCTTTCTCTCTTCCATGTCTATTTACTCAATATATGGTTCGAATATTAAGGCAGTGACATAGTTCAAAGATTAAGGCAGCATATTAAAGATTAGCAAAATTGTATCATACCGATGCCGATACCGATACTGATGCCGGTGAATGTAACAACCATGATTTCATCGAAATTCAAAACGCTCTGTAATTTATTGTCAGGGTTAAGATGATAGAGAAATACACTAGGTTTTTCATCATCTTTGTTTGGATTCCTATTCGAATTCGAAGGTGGGAAATCGATAAGCGTTGTTAGCATCAAATTGTTGGCAATAGGTAAGATCAAAAAAATTGAAAAACGTACTGTACATATTGTCACAACTTTGATCTGGATGATACCACTATTGTAATATAATTCCTAAAAGAACAAAATATAAATGTTCATTTTTGTAAATATCTTTCTTATTTTATTTTTTTTAACTAATGTACCTCTTTTTAGCTTTTTTGTTCATTTTTTTGGTTATCGAACTCATTTTCCAGAAACTTCATTTTCCCTTTTACCAAACAATTGAAAATGTGAGCTGAAAATCATTTTACATAAAAAATCATTTTACATGAAAAATGATTTTCTAAAACAATGGTTTTCAACCTTACCAAACAGACCCCTAATGTTATCATGGATGAAAGGTTAATGGATGGGAAAGAAGCACTTGAAAAAATGGTGTTGGGCAATGATTAGAGAAATTTTAGGATTAATGGAAAGACTCCCATTGAATTGAGTGCTAGAGCTATTAGAGATAAACAAGGTTTATTATTTCCTCTGTTAGACTTAGGGCATGATACACCCATAAGGGATATGTCCCCAATAAGCTCAATATGTCGACCGTTTAAGTCACCTCATAAACCCTAACTCCTCAGCTGTCCTTGTAATATAAAAGGAAGGTTAGTATATGAGGAAAAACATTAGAGAAACATTGAGGGTTCTCTAGAGTGAATTTTCTACATAAAACCCTAAGGCTCTTAGGATGTGGGATTGTGGAGGTTCTCCATACTGTAAGTTCCTTTCACCACCAGTGATTCAAGTCAAGGTTCGATCGTCTTCCACTACATCATTTACGTTTAATTAGTTGTATTAATTCCTTCATTAGTATCAGAGCCAGACAGCTTGTTTTCTGGTTGGATCTTTTATTGTATTATGTACCCCGAATTAACAGGTTAATGGTCCTATGATAATTTTCGTTTTTTTTTGCATTGTTGCTTAACAAAATCGGAACTTCATGCTATTATTTCATAGGTAATTTCTTGATAATTTTTCCTAAAACCCTGGATTCTAGTAGAGCATGAAGAGAACTTTAATTTGATATATTATATGCATATTTTGGCTGAGTATTTTGCGAGAGATCATAGTTTGAAATTCTAGGGCTTTTTGCATGTTAAACCCTAAATTTGATTTCTTGAATCAATGATTGTGAAGCTTTACTGGGCTTCCAATGGGTTCTTACATGGTTCCATTAGGATACATGTGGAGACAATAATAAGATGGTTGTTGGAAGAATTAGAGCATGCAAGCTAGTCATGCCTTGCAGTTGACAACCATTCCTATGTAAAAACCTACTTGCACTTGAGATTCGTTGGAATAATATTGCTACATTGATTTTATTTGAGCATATTCTTGATATTGAAGCCTAGTTGGTTTTCTTTTAAGAGCACCTTTAGTTTTGGTTCTACTTTATTAGAAATGGTTTACTTGTAATGGATTGGATATTTGTTCCTTAATCCAAGTGTTTTTTTTTCCATATACACATAATTATGATGATGTGAAATGTTTATTCCTCATGCTAGACTAGACCATAAGGGTCAAATGCATATATATACAAAAGCTCGCAAAACAAGATTTGCTAGCAAATATAAGTAGGCTAGTTCACTTATGAACATAGTCTAGCAGGAAAAACAATAAGAAAACCATTTAATTTTTTAAAAGGTTACTAAGAGCCTTATTTCCATTGTAGTTAATTTATTTGAATATTCATGGCCCAAGAAATGTGATAATAAGGCATAGAGTTTCTGTATTTCATCACATTTCGCTGGATTTGTCTTATTTATTTGACCTCATATGAGTATGAAGCAATAAGTGGCTTTAGAAAACGTGTGAGCTTGGTTGAAAATCAAATAAACCCAAGATGTTAAAGCCTCAAACACCAAACCATTATAAAATATTTGTTGGCATTATTTTTGTGGATATTGTGATGAAAAATGGATAGTCTATTAGCTAACTATCCTAAAAGCCTACAACAACGTGTGATCTTAACCTTGTACTTGCAAAGTAAATTGCTACCACTCTATGAGCTCTGGATTTGAGCCCAATCTGAGAGTCTTTAAACCTCAAGGGTATACAACCCATGAATGCAACCCCTCCTATGGAAGTGCCAAAGGGGAAGGAAGAGCGTCTTTATGGGATACTCTAACCTTGAAAACTTGTTGATTCATTGGGTTGTAAGACAGTGGGAGCGCAACTAAAATTTAAACAATATGTATCACATTCTAAGGAATAGATTTCCAAAGAAGGATGAGATAGGTCAAGGCTTACCTCTATTAGCTCTCCAAACTAAATCGGATTCCCTCATCTGAGTCAGAGGATTTCAAATGATGATGAATAAGCTTATTGTGAAGATCCACCTTCATAAATGAAAGTGATCCTGTTCTTGCTTCAAGTGGGAGCAAATTCTATTCTTGTTCCAAGTGGGAGTAAGATAATTGGTCTTGGTTTGAGTGGGAGTAAAACCAATCTCAAAAGGAATGGTATGAGATTATATGAATCTCTGTTAAGACATGGTTATCAAAAAGTACTACTCCATGCCATTTGGGCAATGAGATACATGAAACTTTCATGACATTCTTACAGAATAGAAATAATCAAAGATGCTCTTTTAGACACTTCTAAAGACAAGTGGACTAAGGTAATGGAAATAAAATGTTGTAAATGCAGCTGAACATTTGGTTGATCTTTTAAGATACAATATTATTTGAGAACATATCGGTTCTTAAATTGTAAGACTAATGACATAGGGGGCATTAGGCTCAACTTGTTGCAAAAGGCTACACACAATAGAATAATATCAACTACAAAGCGTTTTTTCTTTTTATTGTGTATTTTATTCTAATTTTATCTTTCTCTAACTATTATCACTAGTTTGGACCTAAATTCACATCATATGGCTATACAAATACCAATCTCAAAGGGATCTAAGTGAAAATCTACTGAAAAGGTTAACACAAACATGAGGTTTGTGGGCATATGAGACCAATTGTGACCTTAAAGACTCTTCAATGGATTGATATACTTGTGGTTATCTTGAATGGCTGCATTATGATTGATACCAAAAGGTCCAAAAGCAATTTTGTAGTCAAGTCATTATATGTGGATGACTTACTAATAGCTAAGAAATGGTCTAGAGTTGCTAAGTAAGGCAAAAGGCCTTGTCATCATCTAACTTTGAGATGATTAATATGGATAAAGCAGCGTATGCTCTTGAAATAAAATTTTTGAGAGAATATTCAAAGAGGCTATTCTTTTTCTTAAAGAGAATGACATCAAAAGATCTTTGAATAATATAATACACACACCTATGATCCCATTAGTACTCACATCAACAAAGGTGAGACCTTTCAATAAAATGTGTCATACTCTACTAGAAAAAGACTAATAAGCAGAACTTACTTTGTTAGGTGTGGTTAGAAGTCTAATGCATGATGTAGACTTGGTATCTTTAAATAAATATTGACTGGACCTAAGACTAGCATAGTGGCAGACAGTTAAATCATGAAGTACCTACATATAACCTCCAATTATGTGTTTTTGGTACATAGGCAATAACTTGCATCAAAAGGCATGCAATAGTCTTGACTGTGGCATGTTTAGATGAGAAATGAACCTCCAAATATGTCTTCTAACCTAGCAATAGTGTTAAAATGGCAAGAATCAGTCATATATTGCCTTGTTATAAGTAGAGTTTATGGCTCTATCCTTAAAAGCGCAAGAATCTGTTTGGTTAAAGAGGTACTTAGATTATTTGGTTGGTGGACCAAACATAAACCTGGCAGAACTAACCTGACATTCGAAACCCAAACCGAACGACCCGGACCCATATCCGACTCGACATCCGAAATATGCTCACCTGAAAGTGGACCCGAAACCTGAATTGACCCGAACCGAACGATACCCGACCCCAAATTTTCTACAAAGTTGCTTGTTTTGGCATAACGAGCATATTTGACCAAAAATTGATTGACCTAAAATCAATCCGAACTGAACTATATCCGACCCAAACGGAAGCAACCCAAAATGTCACTTAACCCGAATATGACTCGACACAAACATGAGCCAACCCATACCAGAATCGAATGATCCATTTGCCAGGTCTAACCAAATAGTACTGTCTAGTAATGCTTTAATGGGACAAGTTGTGATCACATATACCAAGAATCTTAAGTATTGTTGTAAGGCCAAATAGATTGGACATGAGGTTCAATTTTGTAAATGGCATGGTGACACATAAAGATAGTGAACATAAAGTATTTTCCTACGAAGGAAATGGCTGTAGAGCCATTGACCTAGCCCAGGTAAGGGGGTGTGCTTGTTGAGCACTTAAAGGCTTAATAGTCTTCGTAGATGACAATCATGTCCCGGCATGTTATTCACTAATTGTTTTTCCAACATTCACAAGTGATGTCTAATATCACGAAATTTAAATGATTTGCATACGCTTATTATTGGAATGCTTGAATATACATTCTTATTCATGGATGCTTATGTGCATTCTTGAATGTGAAAAGTATGTTGGGTAGACTTGAGGTTAGCCATCTGACATGGTCAACCACCCCCATTGATTTGAGTATCGATGGGAGACGAGATAAAATTTTAAGTAGAATTATCAGAAGGATACTTATAAGAACTTATCAACTTAAAATCATGAATGTCACCTTGATAATGATAAAAGATCATTACAATATATTAGTAAAAATGATTTTACCTAGTTTACTAATGAGAAGATTTGGAAACTCAATTTGGACAATATGGTGTCCAAATATCATCTGTGCAGCAATTTGGTTAAATAACTAAAAGATATATGCTCCATAGGGATGAGAGAACGTTATAGCACATGTTTCATGCCATATATGCAAGAGATGACCAATCGGATTAATATAAGTTAGATCTCTACTTATATTTGGGTGAGACCCCATAAGGTTATGGCCTCATATGTGTACCCTCATGACTCTAATCAGTGGGTTGAGACTCGATTCAATGTTCGTTATCTTAGTATGTTGTCGAAGGATCATGAGTGATTAATTATGGTGGGACTTGTCCAGAAAAATGAGTTAGATTTGGTTGAGAGTCCCATAAGAAAAGGAAGATCATTCATAGAATCTCATTAATTTCTATTCACCGGTGCACCAATTATAACATATGGGTCATAATTGTGAATATGAAACATGATGGTTTGATGAGATCAAAATGAGACAACTTAATAAGATTGAAATGATCTAGGGTACTTGCAATTCGTCCGACTACTGATGTGCAGTTTTTGATGAGAGGTTATATATTCCTAACAGATGTAGAGCATAGATCTCTCACAAGTATGCTTATCGCACGGCCTATTTGCCCAGTATGAAGATTCTGCAGAAGTAAAAAGAAAAATAAGTTTTTATTAAGGTGGAAGTAAGCACTTCCTCATATGTGAGTGGGAGATGTTAGACTTAGGGCATGATACACCCAAAGGGTGTGAGCCCAATAGGCCTAATATGTCAGCAGCTTAAGTCACCTCAGAAACCCTAACTCCTTAACTGTCCTTCTAATATAAAAGGGGGGTTAGTCTGAGGAAAAATATTAGAAAAACATCGAGGATTCTCTAGAGTGAGTTTTCTGCACAAAACCCTATGGCTCTTAGTCTGTGGGATTGTGAAGGTTCTCCATATTGTGAGTTCCTTCTGCGACCAGTGATTCAAACCAAGGTTCGATTATCTTCGGCTGCAGGATTAAGGTAAATTCGTTTATGCTTAATTAGTCGTATTAATTCCTTTATCCTCAAATTCACAAAACCCATGGTTGATTTCTAAGAGAGGCTAATAAAGATAGAGCTATCTTGTACTTTGTGTATGATAAATGGGACATGATGATTGAGAAAGCAAGGGAAATGGTTTTTGATCGGGAGGACCAATACTTGTTGACAGGCTAATCCAAATTTTTTGTTGCATTTCAAAAAGTCCTTGAGGATAGATGGAATAAAATCAATATGCCAGTTCAGTATATCGCTCACTCATTAGTAACTAAGTACTACAGTGTTGACTGGCTTCAAGGTGGAAGTGGTGAATTCGAAAGGAAAGCCCCAAATGAGGATGAAGAAATCACTTTGCATAGAGATAAGTGCTTCAAAAAGTTGTTCACTGATGGTGATAATCTTCAAAAGGTTATCAATAATATGGTACTTTTTTTGGTGGCTTGGGTACTTCAGTCAACCACATGTAATTTCAGCCAAAGGTTATGAAGATCCCTTGTCCTAGTGGGAAAAGTATTGTTCATGGACTCCCTTGCTTGGGGGCTATGCTTTTAGACTTCTTTCACAACCTGCATCTTCATCATATTGTGAAAGAAATTGGAGTACCCACTCCTAGATGCAAACTGTCAAAAGGAATAGGCTATTGGCCCTATTTGGCAATCAGCTGTTAGCTGATTGCATTAGTTGTTAGTTGTTAGCTGATTGCATTAGTTGTTTGTGAAAAAAGTGTTTGGTAACATTGACTGTTTCTAGCAAAATTATTTGATAAAATTTCACTTATGTCCATTACTCAATTTCATTATTTTTCTAACAAAATAATTTTTCATTGGATATTTATTTTCCTTTTTGATATGAATTATGAATTAAGATTATGTGATACATAAAATTACATTCATACTTTTTCCTAATTTTTATCAAAATATCTTTTTAATGTTAAATGTTTTCTTTTTCAATAGCAATTGAAATTATGTGACATAAAAAATATTTATATATCATGTAAGACTAACCAACATGAATTATTTATTAAATTAAGAAAGCGTTAAAATTAAAAGCATTATCTTCAACATCATGACCATCCACAACTAGGGGTGTGCAAAACCGGTTAACCGGAGTTTCGGTCGGTTATTCGGTTTTTTGTTTCAAAAAATTCTGAACCGTAACCGAACCGAAAATTTCGGTTAACCGCTTTTTCGGTTCGGTTAACTGATTTTTCCGTTCGGTACCAGTTAACCGTTTACAAATAATAAAAAAATTATAATTTCTTACCTAAATTTGTCATTCTTTTATGTTTAAATTCTTTTTATAAAAATTAAACTTTGATTACCATTTATAAATAATAAAAAAGTGTACTTTTTTGCTGAAATCTATTATTTTTTATGTATAATTTTTTAAAAAAATAAAATTATTTTCGGTTTGGTTAACCGCCGGTTAACCGAATTTTCAAATAATCCGAACCGTAATGGAACCGAAAACCGAAAAAAAATTCGGTTCGGTTAACCGAACTGACTTTTTTGAAAAATTTGTTCGGTTAACCGGTTTTTGGGTTCGGTTTTCGGTTTCGGATTTTTTTGCACACCCCTATCCACAACTCTTGTCCCAAAAGAGAAAAAATAAATTAAAAAATTTAAAGTATAAGCATCCAACATCCGGGAATATCATTTGTGAATGATATGTAATGTAAATTTGTTTAAATTATAAGGTTTGTATGGTCATTGTAATAGTAAATATCAAAAAGCTCTTTGAAAAAATTATTCTAAAGAGCTTTTTGTAAAAGAACTTTTTGGGTATAAAAAACTAATCTAAAAAGCTAATCAACCAAATACTTCAAAGAGCTTTTTGACCAGAGCCAAACAGCTAATACTCTAAAAAAATTCTTTTTGCACCCAAAAAGCTTTTTACCAAATATGGCCATTATCTGCTCGGTTCGATATTGCACAAGCTAAGCATTGAAGTTATGGATTTTAAGTTGTTATGGATTGCATATTTAGATAATTAGTTTGCAAATGATAACTTCTTTTATGGATTGGATAATTAGTTTTTTTTATAACGCATTTGAATCTTTTAGATGTTAACCATTTTTGTTTGTTACCACATTTATATGTTTATGTAGTCAAATATGAGTTTCGCTTTTAGTTGCTATTATTGTTAATTTTGAGATGTTGTGTCCAAGTGTCATGTCCAACTTTGAGAAGGTCTCCCTCCAATCACATACAAAATTTGGACAGTGTCACTATGTTTGAGATTTTAGGGCATTACATGTCAGACCCTTAGATCCTTATCAGTGTCCAACACCCGCATCCCCAGTCCATATAACATAGGCTTAGGCTGGCATGAACCTTTTTTTATATAAGCTCCTCAAATTTCACTGTGTATTTCAATTGGATATTCCTAAATTTGCTTCCTTTTTCCAGGATCATGCTCCAGGTTTCTATTCATCTTCTCAATAATTATAGTGTTTGGTATATCAAAAAGAGACATTGGAGAAATTAAAGTATCACCAGGTTCCACGAGGTTAGGCTCAACTATTGTTATAGACTGATTGTCCATTGTAGAGTCATTAGCTATGTCACCTTCTGAAGTTTCACCTTTTTTCTACTTGAAAATAGAATCTATTTTACTCTGTTTTTGCTTTCCTATATAATTGATGATACCTAAGAAATATGTAAATATGAGTACAATATATTTATATAATTTTGATCATTGAAACTTTACATAATTAAAATATGCTATAATTTGAACTAATAAATTAGATTAGAAATATATAAGCATCAATAAAATATATTAATACAGTTTTGATGATTTAAACTCTAAATAATTAAAATATCTTATAACTCTCATTAACAAATTAGATTATATTAACAAAAAAGTAACAAAGTACAATACATGTAAATACTACATTAGTCAAATTAAGGTTTGATTCACATTAAAACCACATCATGCCAATTTTTATCTACTAATGTTAGGCTAACAGTTACTTATATCATTAAGAACTTACTAATTGATTGTTGAAATTAAAAGAAAATAATTACTACTATGAGGCAAAATTATATGGGAATTTGAACCTTAAAAATACAAGACATGGCACATGCACACTTAACTACTATATACTTGCATATTTGCCTTAAATGGAAGAAAACAAAGCATGAGTGACATGCTTTAGCCATTAGTAATAAATAAAAGAAGAAAACACAATCAATTTCATGCTCCAAGAATCCAAGTAGCAGATAATTTACTGACCGACAGACCTTGTCAATGAATCTGTATTAATGAACTTTCTTCCCCTTGTACTTTACAATTAAAATAATAAAACAATTTGAGAGATAGAGAGAGACAAAGACTGATGGAGGGTGTGGGCAAATAGGACAAAAGCTAACGGAGACACTAAACCCTAGGCATGAACAGTACAAATAATGGAACATGCTATTTTCCAATGTGATCTTTATCAGATGCCTTTTGCTGTGCACTCCTCGGAGCTATGTTTCACAAGTCTTCTGTTCAAGGATTTGTTTTTTACGTGGGTCATTTCCTCCGGATTTTTTTTGGGGGGGGGGGGGGGGGGCCTCACGTTGGCCTCGTCCTATATACTATAATTAACCAAGTTGCATATGCAACTGTATCAAACGCAGTCTTTGGGAATTGCGAAGTCTGCATATAACACTTCTAAATGATTTGAAGGGTGCATTTTGAGAGAACGCGGTTTTGTGACAATTTTTTCAGTCAAATGCTTGTTTTCCCTTATACTGAGTACTTATTCCAAGGCTTGTTTTTAATAAATGTGATCTACTCTTACATGCTCAAAAATAAATTTTCTTTTTGAGACGTTTTATGTGTTAAGATGCTAGTGCTAAGAAAGGACTCGGTCTTGAGAATAGACATTAGGATCCCGAATAAAACAAAAATTCTAGTTGCCACCACCCTGACTAGGGTAAGAGTCCATTGACTTTGAGAGGCTCTGGGAATACAAAAGGCTGTGGGTTGTAACAACCCACTCAAAGAGAATGCTAAATATTGAATCCAATGCCCAAAAAAGTGATTTACCTGTTATGAGTTTGGAATTTGTTTATTTCTCAATTACTTCATTGTATCGTTTGAAAAAGTGTAAAAAAAACTTTTCAAAATGCTTTCATCTGAATCAAAAATCACGTTATTTGTGTGAAATAACTATATAATGGCGTGAATGGCTTAGATTAAAGTTTTAAAGACATTCTGCTATTTGTTGCCACTTTTAAGCCTCCAAGGCTCACTAAATAAGCAATCCTAGTTGAACCTCATGCATCTTGTTTCAACCTATTGTGTGACAAGTGCTGTTGCTATATCATTTCGAGCTATGGTTTTGAGGCCACCTTTCTATTAACTACCCAAATTGGACTTAGGAACAGGCACATAAGTAAGTATCTCCAGCTAAATCTTAGGCGGTTGGGTGCTGCATTAGAGATTCGCGTGATTCCCTTTGCTTTACCCCTTAGTTGTTGCTAGTGAAAGGCTAGGTATTGGTTGATATCATTTCATGCCTAATATGTTACAATTACTTAAAGTTCGATGTAATAGCTACTTATCGTATTGTTTTCAACCATGTTGATTCTCGGGATGCAGATTACCCATTGAATGTAGGGTAGCTCATTCTTTCTCCGTGTTCTCTTGTTTCTCTTCTCCCCTATGTCCAACTCTTCTTGAAAGATATGGAAGTTGTCAATTCATGTGAAAGAAGTTGGTTTCTGTTAGATGCTTTGTTAGGGGTTTGTAAAGGAGTTATTTGTATGTATGCCGCATTTCACGAGTTAAATGATTATTGTGGTTAATTTGTCAGCTCTTTGTGCATATGTAAGTTTGACTTTTGAGTTCATGTTTTACATATTGTCTAGTTGTTCCTCTAAATGGTGATGTGAGCCAACCATTTGAATAATTACTCGTCTCCTGCTAGTTGGAGTAAAATGTTTGGAGATGTAAACCCCTTGTGCTTCAAATGTGTGATATGTCGAGATGTATAATGATTAATTTAGTTATATTTAAATTCACAATTTTTGCACTCCGGGTGTAGGACCCGTAGAGTTGTTTTTCTCCAGTGTTTTGCTATCAAGGTTGTTTAAAAGTACCCTTTTACGTTTTTAATTGCACAGGTGCTACTTTGGGGCTATAAGCCTGGGACTTGGCCAATTTTTAGGTGAAACTCTGGCAGTTTCACTTCAAAAAAAATCGGCAAAACTACTAGCCTCAGGGACTGACCCGGTACTATAGGGTGTTGTTTCGCTATTTGGATTAGTGGTTTTAGTTAAGAAATCATTGTATTTACTAAATTAAACATTCAAATTATTGTAATAATTACGATACTTGTTCGAACATTTTTCTTATCGCTTGATCCTTTGTTTAGCAAGAATGTTTGATGTTGAAGTTTATGCCAAAAATAAAACTTGGTAGAAAATCTCATCTCCTATAAGGGGGTTTAAGTGTTAGGTTCGGCTCAATAACCCGATGATACCCACCGTGTCAGGTACGGTTGTCGATCTGCATGAGGGCTAGATGGGGTTAGGATCGGGAAAACACTGCCTAACGACTCTCTTTAGTTGAACCTTGATTTGATTATATCTAACTTAAATGATTTGCATAAGTAAAGACAGAGCAGTCTGTGGGTATTGTAAAGTTTACTGTGCTTATAAGTAACTTGACACTGATCAATTTCAATCATTACAATATTTTTGCTTTGTTTATTCCATTCTTTGAAATGGGACTTAATTATATCTTTGTTTTACGTTTTAAAGATTCACACAATCCATGTTAAGTATATTTCAGTTTTTCGAAGTGCATCATGTTAAGAGCTCGATACGAAATTCAACTAGTTCGTCGAAATTCAACTAGTTCATCATCAATCCATATCAAAGCTTCTTGGGGTTTCTCGAAAACTTTTTTAATACTTCGCTTGCATCATAAAACTCTAAAAATGGAGAGCATTTGTTAGAAACATAGTCTAGGTGGTGTTATTTACAATTATAATAACTAGACATACTTCACCGAACATTAGGCTTGAACCACATAACATAAACTAAAACAATCAACTTAATTTTAGTAGGTGAATATCAAATAACAAGGTTAGTGACATCTAAAGTTAAAGATAGGAACTAATATGTCACTCAAACTGTTATATGGTTTAGCCCCTATCTTAAGGACATTTTCCATATCATTGGGATCGAAATTCATCCGGGTGTGTTGTTCCCTAGTATTGAACTATTGATATAATATTAACTAATCTCATGCACTTGAAAATTAGTTGATTGGAGTACATAAATCCACGGATTCCACCACCAAAGCTGTCTATGTTAGTAGGGTATTACGGTATACATGTGAGCAAATTTGGAGGTTAACTTTTATGTCTAGGACAATATGGTTGAGAGAAAATGGGTTAATTCTCTAGTTGTTGTGTGGCAGAGAGAGTAGAAAGGGTAAAGAGTTTTTCAATGTTTTGGTGTGCTAAGGATATAAGGTTTTTTTAAATTTAAAATTAAGGCTTGTAATCAATTCCCTAGTCGTGCGGTTGCCCCCTTCTAAGAGCAAAAACAATGGTGAGCCATTTTTTGGCTCACCAGTTGGGTCCTATCACTGTCATATCAGCCCTTTCTCCAACTTTTTGCCTCACAATCCTCACTTTCTGCAATGGCAGGCTCACCACTTTTCCTCACCAAATAAAATAATACCTATGGACCCCACACATAATCATATTTAATTGTTTGAGTTTTATTTGTTTTGTTTGGTTGATTATTTGGTGTAATTATTTTTGGGGAAAATAAATTGGATATGATAATTTGGTAACCAAAAAAATTGGAGGGTCATAAATTTTTTGAAAAGAATAGTGCAAGAGTTTGAATTAAGAAATTGAGAGATGCATAAATATAAAAACTACAAGCGTTCAATAAATAAATTAAAAAAGATGCATTGGTTGACATTAAACGAAATAAAAATTACAATGCGTGAACAATCTAAAATAAATTATAATATGATGATGAATGAAGACAACTAATAATTACGTTGCTGTCATTTTTTTTGGGGGGGTTGGTTATTTGGGTTTAACTTGGATTGAAAAAAATAATGTGCACGTAATAATTATCATACACAACTAATTAGAGGGTCATAATGTTATTAAAAAAACACTATATTTTAGGGGGAAAAAAGCCCACATGCATGAAATTAGAAATTAGAAGAGTCTGATAGTAAAATAAAAATAAGTTACATTGGTCAAATTTAATATATGAACATATAATCATTATAAAATTTAATATATGAACAAAATATCAACACCAATAAGTTTCTCTACAAATACAAAAATAACAACATTAGTCAAATAAAATATCAACTTGAATATACAACATTAAGCATTTAAGGAAGTTAAAAATATAAATTCTTACTCTTTCTTTCACTTCTTCCTCGATGTAAAAATTGAATATAGATGCAAGAAAAAATGACGAATTTTCTCAAGAGGAGGAGAGATTGAGTGAATTTGTGAGCGAGAAAAACTCAAGCTAATTTCATGTATTTATAAACACACATTTATACACACAAAATTATTAAAAAAAAAATAACGCATGGCAGAGAGACGTTGCTCCCTGCCTGCGCAACGGTCCAAAATTTTAGTCCCCAGGCATGTTTTGTCCTTTTGCCCAACTGTCTCGGTCCCAAAAAAAAAGCAGTCAACCCCCAAAAACGACGTCGTTTTGGGAGGAAAGCAGCTCAAAAAAATTTCAGCGAGGCACCTCATGCCCCGTGCTGCCTCGCCGAGCCAGGCCAACTGTGCACACCCCCAAGCCGCCACCTCCCTTGCGCGCGTCTCTCTCTCCTCTCTCAAGCCATTCGCTGCACGTGTTCTAAGACATGGGAGGCCCGATCGTCAAAGAATCAAGGGAAGAAATGGCAAGAGATTTTATTATTTTAAGAGACAATAGGGGTCCAAGTCTTGACATGGGAAGTCTTAACATGGAAATACACTTGGAACAAAAATTACAACCCCTTGCTGAAAACTTTGACAAAGAAAGTCACCTTTGATATTTTGTACCCAAGAATGACAATAATGCTCCCAGATGGCAATAATAAAATACAACCAAATAAAATAATATACCCAAACAAAAGTCAAACTTTGGCATTTGTCAACAACATCCTCATTAGAGGGTACACTATTGTTGATCTTAGGAGATAAAAAGTGGAAAACGTAGAGAGAGGGCAAAATGGAGAACAACAATTCTATGGTACGTACCCATGTAC
The DNA here is from genome assembly GCA_029747015.1 of Carnegiea gigantea. Taxonomy (NCBI): domain Eukaryota; kingdom Viridiplantae; phylum Streptophyta; class Magnoliopsida; order Caryophyllales; family Cactaceae; genus Carnegiea; species Carnegiea gigantea. The sequence continues at coordinate 266,575 of JAKOGI010000715.1, forward strand.
GTAGGTATGTTCACACCTATGTAAGAGGATGCGTACCGTATTTCAAAAATTCTTATATACAAACATATGTATTGTAGCATAGTATACACCCTCTTATATAGGTGTGTACATAGTTAGATACATGGGTATATATCATAGAATTTTTGAGGAAAGGGGTCTGGCAGTCACATGTTGTATACGTGACTAATAAGTGAAGAGGGGGCGTAGACTGGGCTAGGCGTTTGAGGCGTGGAATGGGTGAGGTCTTGGCTTGGCCTCGGCGAGAAGAAGGAGATCAGGCCTAGCGCAAGAGAGATAAGGGGTCAAGAGAGGAGTGGGGCCAAGCTCGCCTCTGATAAGGGAAGAGGAAACAGTCACGCGTCTGGCTTGGGCTTGAGACGTGGAAGAGCTCTGGCAGGGATAGGTTGCAGTTGGCTTGGACTTCGCAAAATTGGGCCACCGGGCCTCTTCTTCTATTTCCCTCTTGATCCATCCATTTAGTTGAACTTATTTCCCCCCCCCCTTTTTTAAAGAAGTTTCTTCATTCTCCTAAATTTTCGTACTTCTTACAAAATAAACAAAAACATATTAAAACTCTAATTTAATAATTTATGTTGACCAAATATTAGATGATAAAAGGGCATAACATACAATAATTTTGCATTCAACATTTATCTTAGTTTAATGGGATGCACGTTTATTGTAATAGGTTTCTATTGTAAGATTAACGCTCAATCAAGTAAATCTTGTAAGGCATGGGGTGCTTGCTTGTTTAAGTTTTCGTGAGAAAGAATTGTGATTGTTTGACGTTATATATTGTAGGGATTCATCTTCAAGCCCTTACCTGGAATGACCAACTTTTGCTTGGTGAAAATTATTGTATTATTATTTCAACCCCCTTCCTCAAAATCATTGCTTCACTACTATTTCAAGTTATACTCAAAACACCAAAAATGAACAAATCATAATCCCAACCAAATGAGGCATCAATCGATGAAAAAGACAGAAAATACTTCCGTGTCCAAAAATCAAGTCTCTTAGAGATCATAGTATATACATGCAAGAGCGAGGGTGAACTGCAATAAGTTGATCAAACACTAGTAAGACAAATGGACTAATTTTACGGACCAAAAACTATAAAATATGAATTAGAGCATAAAAATTGGTTGACATGAACACCGAACCTCGATGTTGAAGTCGATAATATGCAAGGAACGACACGACCAAAAATTAGACCACTAAAACCTATTCCCAAAAGATTACAGAAAGCAAATTAGGAGGAATAACAAAAGTCACCAACTTCTATCGAGACAACATTTGCAAGCTCTCATGGCCTGTTCTTTTTCGAGATAAGATGCAGCTGCAAGCTATAAGGAGCTCTAAGAAGATGTAAGAAACAGTAAGAAGATGTAAAGAGTTGTAAGAATAAATACAGGGAGTTGTTGAATTATTAAAAAGTTGTATAGTATAATTTTTAAATATGTATGTATAATCGTTGATTTTTAAATGTATGAATTATGAAAAAACTTTTTCAAAAGAATAAAATTATGTGTATCACTAATATTTATGAAATAAATTTTATAATAAAACAAATTATATTTTAATATTACAGAAAAAATTATTTTTCTACAATTGTCATTTTGGATAATAAAAAATAATATAGAAATAACATAATTAATGAAAATAAACCTTTAAACAAGTCAATTAAATATCAATAAGATAAATTCAAGCACACAAATATGAACCAAATATGTTTCGCACTTGAGGTGATTTTTTGGTATTAACATTAGTTTCACCTTCCTATAAGCAATTTTTTTTAAAAAAAATTTTCTTAATAAAATTGAACTAAACCCCAAAAATGAAATCCTATTTGAATTAAATATTTTGGAATTAAATTTAATCTAATGTTTAATTGTACGATGATAGCAATCAAGTTGTCATGGGTAAAAACTTATGGGTGAAATAGCTGAAACACTTTCGTCACTTACCGTTTGATTATTTTTATGCATGATTCACATAGAAACTCAAACATAAATGAGATTTTTGTATTACGATTTTAAAACATGTTGGCTTATTTTCTTTATAATAACATATGTGCTTTATGTCAGAACTCAAATATTAATTCACATCATTAAATACTGTTTGTATGTTTATACCAATATTATGTTCATAAAAATACTGTAAGATTTTTCATATTTGTAGTATATAAAAAAATATATACATATTTCTATATAAATATGAGAATAAAATAAGTTGAATGTTGTAAAAATATATAAGGAGATGCAGGAAGATGATAAGGAGATGTAAGAAGATTTAAGTAGGGATGTGCAAAATCGGTTAACCTGAGTTTCAGTTAACCGAAAATCGGTTAACTGGTTTTTTAGTTCAAAAAAATTCCGAACCATAACCGAACCGAAAACTTCGGTTAACTGAAAATTCGGTTCGTCCAAAACCCCAACCGTAACCGAACCGAAAAAGTTGGTTAATCGATTTTTCGGTTTGATTAACGGGTAATCGTTAATAAATAATAAATAAACGTATATTTTCTTAACCAAAATTTTCATTTTTTATGTTTAAATTCTTTTCATAAAAATTAAACTTTGGTTACCATTTATAAATAATAACATAGTGCACTTTCTTACCTAAAGTTTTAATTTCTTTATGTATAAATTTTTAAAAAAACAAAATTATATTGTGTCCGGTTAACCGTTGTTTAGCCGAATTTTCAAATCATCCAAATCGTAACCGAACAGAAAGCCGAAATTTTTTTTTTGCTCGGTTAACGGAACTGATTTTTTTGAAAAATTTGTTCGTTTAACCGGTTTTTCGATTCAGTTTTTTCGGTTCGGTTTTCGGTTTCGGATTTTTTTGCACACCCCTAGATTTAAGGAGTTATGAGCTGTAAGCTAAATTTTTCCAATCGCAAAATCTATGAACAGTAAGTTAAATCTTTCAAATCACCAAAAAAACATGGCCTTAAAACGAAGCACAGAAAAGGAGAATACTGTTCAAGCCCTCTCACATATGAAAGCCACAAATACAAATATATACATGTACATTTTCATAATTTTTGTTTCATGTTAAATCTTGGGGCAAAAAAGAAAATAAAATCAAAGTCCAGAAACAGCAACCAGAAACATTGAAGGTACTCTTTCCTGGCTCCACTTCCCATTTAGTGGCCCATGATCCACCATTCTACCCCTTATTTTATTCTGCAAAGCCAAAAATACGCCAGAAAAATTTGCACTTTGAATAGAAACAGTAATCAGCTTCCTATTCATTAAAACAGTGGCAGCCTTCCTGATGTTTTGGGCATATATATAAGGAATAGTGATTTGCGTGCCTCTAATTTGTGGTCATCTGTCTGGACATCGTACCTTCGAACTCCCACGTTAATTTTACACACCCCAAAAAAAAAAAAATTCTAAAATTGAAAAATTCACAAGTAATTTATTAATTTATTTTCACAGCAATGTGTGACTTAAGCCGAATCCTCCCATCCAGCTCCACTCCATCGACGGCCCCAATCACCTCCAAAACCTCCTTTAAAAAAACCTTCCTATTTTCTCCATAAACCTCCCCATTCGAGCCCTTCTTCAGCAGTTCCTCCGCCCCCTTCACGGCCGCCTCCACCGTGCCCTTCTCCCCTTCTGCCACCACATCCACCACTCCCATCTCTCTCCCCATCTGCGCCGTCACCTTCGCCGCCCTCATCATCACTGCCCTCCTGGCCGCCGGCGACCCAATCTTGGCATTCACCATCTTCACAAACCACTCCGGGATCACAAGCCCAATGTCGAGTTCGCTCATGTAAAGGAACCCTCTCTCTCTCCTCATCACCACGCAGTCGTGCGCAATCGCCAGGATGAAGCCGGCGGCGGAGGCGTGGCCGGTCACGGCGGCGATCGTCGGCATAGGGAGGGAGACGAGGTCGGAAACTAGGGCTCGGAGTTGGGCGTCCATGTAGATCTTGGTTTGCAAGGGGCTTGGCGAGGAATCTGCGAATTTGACGTCGTAGCCATCGGAGAAGAATTTGCCCTCTGCGGTGGTGATTAGAGCTGCTGGTGGTGGGGATTTGGATCGAGAAATTTCAGATTTGATTTGGGAAAGGCATGATCGGATGGCGGCGATTAGGGCTGGGTTTAGACGGTGCTCGTCGCCGGCGCCGGTTAGCGTTAGGATGTAGAGGCTTCCCCTCTTCTCAAGCGTGCACATTTAGAGAGAAAGAGAGAGATTGGCCAAGGGAGGAGGATGAGGTGAGGTGGAGAGTGGAGTAGGTGCACGTAACCCATAAATTGACGAAGACTGAAGGGTTGCTCGCCTGTGTAGAATAGCTGGGGTTAGAAAATTAGAAGGTCAGAAGTCGGTGTCAGAACACGTTGGAACATCTTTATATCCAACTTGCGCCGTAAATGATAATTTAAACAATAGCAGATGTCAATTAATTTAGAACATCTTCATTTCAATGGTTAAAACTGGCATAAAAGCGATAGCGTTGGAGCTTAATGAGAAGCAATCACAGTAAGCAATAGAAATGAATTGAGTATAAATGAGTGTTAGAAGTTGGTTGTGTGAGCGACACGTTTCTACTTTTATATAAGATGATCTTATGTGAGATTTTATTAAATGTTGAACACTAATGTAGTTATATCTTGTAAGTCGCATGTTATTGTTGTGACATAAAATGATCTCATTCAAGATTTATTGAATATTGAACACTGGCATGATAATTAATAAGTGCTTAAATTTATTTTACAAGAATAAATAGTTGCATAATTATGTCATCTCATTATTATTTTGCGTAAGACAGTTTCACGCAAAACTTGCTAAATGTTAAAATGAACATGACCTTAATAAAATGTCTTGTTAAGATATTTTATTACATGAGTTAGTTTTAAAATTTTTGAAGTTGTTATTGATATATGTCAAAAGATTTGGGTTTTAAATCCATTCCACAACAACTTCCATTACAATAAAAATATTACTTCCTTTATATTTTACCTCTTAGCTTAATAGATAATTCTTTTTAAAATTTGGAAGAACTTTAATTTTTCTTATTTTTGGTTTTAGGAGAAGAGTTCATAGAAAGATCAGCAAGTTCAAGATCAGATTCAAAAGAGGGAAAATCAAGGTAAGCACAGCTACGCCACTTCTTACTCGTGCTCAAAGGAATATTTAGCTTGGAGAACAAAACGAATCTTAAGGAACACAAAAAAATCTTCGGAAGACTTCGCTAGATTAATAGTTGAAGTTTGGAATATTGGGAAAGCAAAGTACTGCTATGCTTGGAGATGAAACTCAAAATATTAACACAAGGTAAGAGAATCTCAAAAAAAGGGGGGGAAAAAAAAAGCAGCTGAAAATTATATCATAGTCCATAGACAACAATGCATTATAGCTCCACTCACTAAAGTTTCATCTTTTTCCAAATGCAAATCCACAGTTTAATCCTTGGATCCATTCAATCCCTACATTTTATATCTTTGAATTAAAGTATCTCTTTCTTAAATTCTTTGACGAAGTCAAAAATTAAATATGTTTGATAAAACTAAAGTTTGATGACTGCATTATAAGTGAGCACAATAAATTATAGTTCAAAGACTATGACACAACAACTGCCAGAAAACCTCCTAATATCATTTAAAAGATGCCAAAGTTGAGGGCTCAATGGTGATGTAGGCTAAATTGGAGAAACACCATGAGGACCACCCTCTTCTCCCCCCCCCCCCTGCTTAGTTTTAAGCCAATAGTGATTGCACACAACCCTCTCCCACCCCCACCCCCCCAACCCAAAAAAAAAAGGAAAAGAAAAAACCCAAAAAAATGGAGTTTGTAGTAACTAATAATAAAAAAGAATAACTCCTTTTTTATATATAATTTGATTATTGATCTCAAAAATAACGTTGTTTGAAATGTGTAACCAAACTCCATAACTTCACACATAATTTAGGGAAAAATCAAATCTTACTCTTCCTCTACAAATTAAACATTCTATATTTCTATTGGTAAATGGGTATCTCAGATGACAGCAAAAACATCACCTAAAATAAGGGCAATTAGTTTATACTCATGCATTGCACAATTTGTGCTATATTTTAATGATGGTTTTCCATGTAAATTAGTATATTATCAATAAATTTAAAGATTTACATGTTGAATAGAAAAAGATACAAAAAAGTGATAAGAACATAAGGATGAATTTGCTCCCCAAAAAAAAAAAAATAATAAAAGGGATTAAACAACTCAAGGTAAATTATACACTACCTTTATTATACATAAACAGTATTGTAGTACCCCCCCTCCTCCTTTCAACCAAAGCTTGTAAGTAGTGACAATAGTTTGATAGCATGATCAGGTCCTGTTTGACAAATAGCTGTTAATTGTTACCTGTTAGATATTTGTATTAGCTGTTAGCTGTTTGAGTTAGCTATTTATATTAGTTATTTGAATTAGCTGTTTGTTGAAAAACTGTTTCATAAAATTAACTGTTTTTGATAAAGTCGTGAGACAAAAAGCTAATTCTTCAAAATGCTCTTCCAAAAAACTCATGGAACTAGCTTTTTCAAATTAGCTTTTTGAACCCCAAAATCTCTTCTGAAAAGCTCTTTTATCAAACACCCAGGTTAACTTTTTTACTTGATCAAACAGCTAATTTTGATCAAAAAAGCTCTTTTGGACAAAAAAGCCCTTCAAAAAGCTATTAGCCAAATACAAGTTATGCTACAGTAGTGTCCACCAATGGAAGGAAGTCTTTTTTTTTAAAAGAAAAAAAATAAATGAATTAATTAGATATTTATCCAAATTAGCATACACAAACCATATTAGGTTGACTTTTCAACTAAGAGAAGGTACAAAATTCATAACTTATATAGAGTGCACAAAATATATATTGTAGTATATTCTAAATATTCTCCAGAAACCAATATTTAAAAAGTTTAACAATGTTAAAGTGTCACAGCAAATTGCTTTTGTAAATATATGTAATATGAAACTTAAGATATATAATAATCAAATTTGTTAGGATACTTGACTATGAGTAATAAATAAATTATAATGAAAATCTAACAAATGTCTTTTACATTAATCAAAATTGCAACCACATATGTATATTGATTAGTGAAAACACAATAAATTATAACTGAAACACTATGGAGATAAATACTGGGATAATTGACAAAATTAAAGCAATAAAAAAAAAAGAGATGGATTTGGATAACAAATAAAATTAACATCAAACTTTCGAACAATCGAGCAGGGGAAAAAAAAAACAAACCTTAAGATCCTAATAAACTATACATCTACGTGGGATGAATGAAGAAGTTCAATTTCAACTAAAGCTAGAGGAAAGCATTGTCTACTTCTTTGAGTAAGTTCTAATTCAAAGTTACATCTATGTCGAATTTATATATAGCAAACTTTTAAAACAATTAATTTTGAAAGAGTGAACCAATTAATAAGTATAATTACTCTAAGAGACCAAAATTAATTTTTGAGTGAATGACACTAAAAGAAAGAACCATTACATTTTTAAATACTCCAAAGTTAATTATATTAGTGCTTCAATTCTGACAATAAATGAAATGACAATTATAATCATTAATGTTGTTCCGCGTTTTAATTTGTGCATGTGTCATTAATATAATAGGAAGCTAATTGTTTAATAAGTACTAGACTGTTTAGAAAAGGGGAACAGAAGAAAAACAAGAAAGACAAAAAAAGTGTGATTTTACTCAACCGCATATATTATATAGATTAAAAAAAAATTATAATTTAAAACTGATTTACATGCACCTATATTCCTTCAATTAAAACAAGAAATGATTTATGTATTAATCATGAATTCATCAATTGAAAAGTATACAGGGTTGGTTAAATTTACATCCACCAAGCTTGGGAGCAAAATATTAATAGATTGATGAAGTGTCGTGTATGATTACGCCCTGTGCTTTCTGCATTAGGTTCTACCAATTTCTGCCGGCGGTCAAAGGACATACTCCAAGATTGGTCACAATTCATTAGGTCAGAACACGTTGGCTCAAAGAACTAGAAAAAGGGCAGCCAAAAGAAATTTTAAAGGCAGCATGCTGATGTATAATAAATCCAACATACAAACAATTCAAATAAGGCACGTAAAAGATATAGACATGATCAAACGAATATAATACATCCCCAAAAGGGGGGGGGGGGGGGAAGTTGCTTATACTGAGCCCCCCTAAACCGTGAACGGCCCTCCCCTCCCTTTGTCTGTATATGTATGATTGTAGTAGTAAAACAAGCATAACATCAGCTGTACTGATGACAAAATTACAAAAAATAGGCCACTGTGCAAGATATGAAGAACAAATAAAGCGAAGACGAAAAATAGGAAACCCCAACTGCATAGGGATCAAAATGGCTATGGTCATTACAGCTAAAAGAAACATCTCCGTTGACCAAACCAGGAATGAGTACGACCATGAGATTTTAACCTGGTTTGAATTCACATAATCAATGACTTTCATATCCAATCCAAGTTTGGTTTTGGATAGTAATTTCACGACATAGTCCACACTCAAGAAACAATGTCTAGAGATTGAACACCTGCTTGTGCGGTAAAGGCCAGTCCAAATGAGTTTTACGTGAACCAAAATAATTTACGCAAATAGTCAATAAGAAAAAAGTTTATTTGGCTAATTCAATGAAAAACCAGACAGCTATCTGGGTACAAAAACCATACTTAAAATCAATATTCCTGGCGGCCATAGGAGTGATACGACTCTTAGAGTCATCCTTTGTAAGCAGCTAGGCGCTCTTCTAGCCTTTGGTGCTTTTCTAGCCCGCCTTATTGGTTAGCTTTGTCCAACTTGATTTTGCTATCCAATGTTCCTAGGTTCTGTGATTCTGTCTATGCTCTTTCTGAGCTCCGGCACTGCCCAGTGCTCCTTGGGTTTGTGTTCTCTTGGCTCCTGAGCATTTGTATTGTTGATTCAAGCCTTCAACAAATTAGTATTATTACTGGGTTTTTTTTGGGGGGGGTATAAAAAATGTAGTTCAGGCTGAGCCCAGATTGAGCTGCTGCTTTCTTCTGATTTTTCTGAATAAATTTGACTCAAACTTGGATTTTTACCAATGGTACACCTTATGCTTCAGAGGGCGAGAGGAAGATACGCTTATATGAAACTGGTGGAATCTTATCAACAAGAAAATTTGCAGACAACCACGGAGCTCGAAGTTATAGAAGAATGCCGAAAGGCACTTAAAAATGCCATGGGTCCAAAAGCATATTTTATGTATCTCTGAATTACCTCAGTCCCCAATCAAATACTGAGCTAAACAATCCTACGTACCAATTTGATCTTCCAGGCATGTTACCCATAACAAGCTTCTTCGGCACCCGAAAAAGCAATGTCTTGATCAGTAGCTCCTTGACAATTAGGATCCCTTTTAGCGAGGTTCTCATGTTTCTCCCTGGCACTGTGCCCAGTTCAGTGCGGAAGACATCCCAAAGTGCAAGCACAAGGGTTGACTGAAAAGGACACCCAGAAGCACACATTATCAAAGTTGATGTTCCTGAAGTCAATAAAGAAGAAGTGAAACTGTGAAAGTCAAGGTGGAACTTAGAAGAAAGCAGGATTCTGCAAATAAGTAGACAGAGAAGAAAACAGCATGAAAAGAATGACAAGTACCAACCATATTGCAAGCAGCATTGGGAAGTTCTTAGGCTGCGTAAGAATGCAATGCTGAATGAGGTTGTGGCCAGATGGTAGAACGGTGCGCTTAGTATGACTGTGCGACTACTTCGAAAGAACATAATGTGATTTATTTGGCGTGAGATAAATCAAATTCTCTCTTTTTGCCTCTCTAAAAGAGAATTTTGTTTCTGAAAAAAACTTTTCTTGTATACAATTCACAATTGTGCAAGTTGATTCAGCTTTGAGACCTTATACTACATTACTTTGGCGCAAAAGTTACTTATAGGCTGACAAGAACTGCCAGCCGCATAATGATCTTTCTGAAATGTATGCGTTAATTGTGGAAGCTGATTCAGGCTGTCCTCTCAACCAGGCAGGCTTGGCCAGGGTCACCTTGGTTTAGGCTTGTGAAATTTGGTTGTCAAGTAGTCATGCTGGTCTTTCTAGATGGATTTCTGACATAGCTTGGAGAATTAGACTAGCTTTACTGGCTAAATAAGTCTCATTTGGTTGGTATCATCATTCTTGTGTTTTACACGTTTTTTCCTACTTGGTGGTCAAATAAAACAAGAAAATAAAGATGCTTGGGGCAAGTTGCTCCAAATTAGATCAGTTGACGGGCCACACAGGTCCACTGAGTACGCTTTAAAACGTAGATAGACCGGAATATAGTCCACTCAGAGTCAAAATGAAGTTGACTTGCTTCTTGACCCAGGCCAAGTCAAGCAGCGCTAATCAATGAACCAATGAACCAATCCACCTGCATCTAAGCCTGGCCATGTACCAACTCATTTGGTTCCGCCAGGAGTCTAGCACAATACAATTGAATGCTAGATGCCTAGAATTATGGATTATCTACATTTACACTTGAATAAAGATAAGATTGTAAAACCAGCACTGTATTATGTATCAAAGAGTTTGTTTTCAACTGTTTACCATTAGAATTGAAAGCGAACTTCAATGAATATCAAATGCAACAGCTAATATACATCAATGATTCGAACAATATGTGGTCAATATGTAGTATGTACACTTTGACTAAAGTACTAAACCCCAGGACAAACAGTCTTGTTCCTAGATTGAAAAAATGTCGCTCATCATTAGTTATATTCTTTTTTAAAGGAGATATGTAATGCTTCAGCCACTCCCCCTCTGACACTTCGAAAAGATACCTCGAACTTACTACACTTCTAATCCATTTTCCTTGTCTTTTGTGCCTTTTGGTTTTTATTTTTTCTTTTACTTTTTCATCACTCTATAGTATTGGGCTTACATCAGAGATGAATAAAAGAATGTTCATCATTCCCTTCCATTCTATGAGATTTCTCAACCTGGACATTTAATAGTGTACTGTAGTCACTGGATCTTGCTAGTATGTAAATTAAATGTTTCCGTCGTCTTTCAATAATAATTAAAGGACTAAGTTGCTCAACTCCTGCAGGAAGTAATCTACACATGCTCTACTCAAACTGGAGTTATCCAATCAAACTAAGGAACATAATAGGTCGGTAAACTCCTGTTGGAAATGCCATAATGCTCTGGCCTCCGTGGAAGAACGTTTTAGCATTGCACCTGATTATCAACAGAAAAACTGAAGAGGGGTTCCATGAATACAATTTTGGGAACCAACGGTAGCTGTTTGAAGACAGACTCGCCCTAAGAAAACCGAGGTTCTGAACCAAGGTTCTACACTTCTACTCCTAACTTAGGAATGTGAATGACTCACAAAAGATGATGTTTGACATTCTCTTCTACACAGCAGCTTATATGACTTCATAGTCATGATATAGCTTAGTTTTTGCAGATCTCTTAAAATCGGCTTCTCTGGGGCACTGATGCTCCCAAAGTAAGACCATTGTACATCAGGATCTCCCCATGCCCCACGAAAGCGGGACCCATACGGTGGGTTGCTATTGTTTTTGTAGTCATGATATGGCCTAGTAATTGCTCGTATAGGAGAATTCCACTAAAAGCAACCATTCCACTATGTACCTTGAAAAGCTAGACATAATTGAACATAAGTGTTACATAATAGCTAATGTTCAGTGTCCAAAATAAAGCTCATGAATGTACTGTTAAACTGATTTTGTTTGTAATCTCAAGCAGGCTGCAGCGGTGCCTGTAAATAGCTGACCTGTGTTTGACATGGCCTTGGGTTTGAATCAATTTTAATCTTCAATCAGTTTTTGATATATATTTTTTTCAATGATAAATTTTGCTATGAAGTGTAGAGTTCATAGGACATTTCTTGTCAGATGCCTTGCAAAAAGTTGGCCCTACGCAATGAAATAATACTCTTATTGCCCAAGGTTGTGCAGTAATGTCAGTTCTAATATGCCTTCCAAGTTCCAACATTTCATCTAAGGGTCTAAGGGCCTGTTCTTTTCATGGGTAAATTGGGGTGAATAAAAGGGTGAAGTGGATTAAAGTAAATTGAGATGAGTTGAAGTAGGTTGAAGTGGGTTGAATATTTTTTATGTGATAAATTGAACTTGGTTAAGATAGTGGAAGTGGGTCAAAGTAGGTTGAAGTGGGTTGAAGTAGGTTGAGGTTGATATTTTGGAATTTACCCACAAAAAGAACAAGCCCTAATTCTCCGTAATTCTACTAACTCCTTTATCGGACTCCGTAATTCTACTAACTCCTTTATCAGTAAGTGAATTACCTCCCAGACTAGCTCAACGAGAGATGTTCTTCATAATTAGTCACCTAGCATGCCAGCATGTCAAGCTTCTCATAAAGCAGATGGCAGATAAAGACCGTCAAAATGGGAAGCTCAAGTGCCCAACCAAAAATGATTATTGCTTCAATAACTATGTTATAGACTATGCCTTAAAAAAGTAATTAAAGACTAAATACAAACTCAAAATGAGCAGATTGTTATGGGTTTCTACTGCTTCAATTGGTCTCCTCTGGAATTGGTACCAGAAATCTAGACACAAATTGGCCTCTTCTAAGACGGCATTTGGCCATCCCTTTACACCAAAAAGAAAAGTCTTTGAGATTTTCTCACAACCTCATCGCTCCTTAGTATATGCTCAAAGAAAGTAACTCCCACAAACCTTCAATCAAATAAGTTCTTGTCAATTCATCATGTATGTAATTCAAAAACCCTAAGAAACTTCCCCTTCATAAACATCACATGGACTCGTATGACCATTCGATGATTATCGTCCCTGAAGACGTGCCAGCTACTATATCACTTGGAGTCATATCACCTTCAGATGTTCATTACTTCTTACCTCTTTAGTTTTCACAAGTTATTCAGATTCAAATACTGTTCGATGTACCAATACAGGTTGGTTCAAGTGGTTTAACACTTGTTCCCTTAAGCAAGATTTCGAATTCGAATCTTATGAAGGAAGAATATATGTGATATAGCAGAGCCCTATCCCTTTATGGGCCAACAATAACTCGACCCTGGTAAAAACAGCCCCCCAAAAAAAAAGGGTTTAATATCACTAACTAACTACTTTAGCTCACCCAGATAAACAGATTAGCACTCACCAGAGGAAGTCACAACTCATATATAAATTCGCTTATGCCACTGCAATTTTAAGTCTGACATCATAAGTTGCTGACATCCAAGCTGATAGAGTTTACATCATTTGCAAGACATAACCTAAACACTCTGTCTCCATCGGAGAAGTTATGAAGATTTATTTCCCTTATGAAAAACAAAATAACTCATTAGCTTCTTCAATTCTTTGGAAGTATGTAGTCAATGCTTTTCAAATCCAAGGTCCATTGAAACAGCATCACTGCAAGTCAAATCTCGAAGTAAAGTTAAATGTCTAATGTAAGCTCTCACTCCCCAACGCTTGGCATAACGCTAAAGTAATTGTACTTCTATTGGTATAACAAACAAGACAATGTATTATAAACCTTGGGAAATCAAAATCAATGTTAGTATAATAAACAAGGTAGCACATTGTAAACCTTGGGAAAACAAAATCAAAATGACATATAAGCACACAAACACTCCACTTTTTCCAAGTAAAAGAAAACCTCTATTATGTTCGAAGCATTAGAGCTCTGATTAGAGCTCTATCTTGACAAGAAAGCAGTCAGCAAGCCTATCTAGAGAAGGATCATGCATACAGCACTGTATGATTTCTGCATGCTGGTCTTATGCACAATTGTTAAAAAAGCAAAAATTGAGTTGCATGCATGATAATGCATACAGCATTGTACTTCAACAACTCAATGCACTGCCACTCCAGCATCTAGACCATAAAAAGCGCCAAGGACTTATGACCAATTCCCTCACCACTGCCCACAGTTCAAAGGGACCAAGGAGATGGGACTAGTGTGCTCTCCATTCTCGCAATCGAGATTTATCGAAGTATTTGAAATACATGAAGTCAGACAGAGGAAAGTTCAAATGGACTTAACTTCAGTTTGGGTTGATTCTCTACCTGTATTCTCGTCCTTCAGGATACATATCTAAACGTCTTCTCTGAGTAATCTGACACAAATACGAACATCATTAAGGCCTAGAATGCACCGCGACTCCAGCATTTAGACCATAAAAAGCTGAAGAATCACAAAAAATAAAAATAAAAAAATCAAGCAACTACAATTAGTTACCTTTAACGAGCAGCAATCATGTCAGCACCAGATCATTTCAGGGCTGACAGATAAAGCCATGGTCGATAATTTCCTTGGCTACAGAAAATAATGTGGGCTTTGCCTTCAGTAGGCTTCCACCCGAAACAGCCATAAAACCACTGCACAATGTGCTTTTGTTAAGGGACCAACTTTGGAATCTATCTGAAATGTATGAGTGTATGATTGTTCATAATCCCAAACCCAACTGTTTCCAGGGGTTTTTTTCATACCAGCATTGGTGAGTTTTAACCTTGTGTTCTTAGCCTCAACCCACCTACCAAATTGAGCATATATATTGGATAGACCAACATAATGTGCTGGGTTCCTAGGTTCAAGTCTCACCAAATAGCTCAACACTTCTTCGGCTAATTCTATGTTGGAATGCATTCTACAGGCACCCAATAAAGCTCCCCACATGGATGTATCAGGTTCCATTGGCATCTCATTAATGAGGTCCATAATCTCAGTAAACAGACCTGTACGACCTAACAAGTCAACCATGCAAGCATAGTGTTCCAACTTAGGTTCAACATGGAAATTATCACGCATGGAATGAAATATTTTTCTTCCTTCTTCTATCAAACCGCTATGTCTGCATGCAGACAATACACTTAGAAAAGACACCCCATCAACCGTAACACTATTATCTTGCATCTGCAAAAAGAGTGCAACGGCACGTGTAGCATCGCCATGAACCGCACATCCAGCAAGCATTGTATTCCATGATACTATATGTTTGTACCCCATCTCATCAAAATACTTCTCCGCAAAATCAAACCGCCCGCATTTAGCATACATATCAATAAGGCCGTTACCAACAGGCATATGAGATTGAAACCCCATATGCACTATACAGGCATGAAGTGCCATACCTTCTCGGAGAGCAATTAAGTCTACCGCTGCAGAAAGGACACTCACAAAGGAAGCTGCAGAAGGCTGGAAATCTTCAGATCTCATCTGACAAAAGGCGGAAATGGCTTCTTTGGGGTATCTGTTATGCACATAACCAGCAATCAGGGCATTCCAAGAGACCTGATCTCTAGCGAATTCAGTTTCGTTAAACAATGATTCGGCATATTCTAGTATTCTGCACTTAGCATACATGTCAATTAGAGCATTCTTCACATGACATTCAGGTATGAATCCACTTTTTATAATTAGGCCATGAGTACATGCACCTTGATCTAGACCATGCAGAAGTGCACATGCAAATACCACGCTCGCCATGGTTACAAGGTCAGGTTTACTCCCCGAGGACAGCAATTCTTGGAACATTTCCAATGCATGAAAGGCATCAACATTCTCTGCGTAGCCGTTTATCAGTGCATTCCAGGAGACCACATTTCTACTTGGCAAACTGTGAAAGATAGCCAATGCCTGAGTAAACAGCCCACACTTAGCATACATTGAAATTAGAGTATTCCCAATGGCTACCTCTGAACCTATACCTGCTTTAAGAGAATAACAGTGCATACTCTTTCCCAAGTTCCATCGAGAAAGCTCACTAGAAGCTGGGAAGACGCTTAGCAGGGTTACGCTGCTTGGTTTAAGTTTTTCATACACCATTTCACGAAACAGAGACAACGCTTGCTGAGGGAATCCACTCTGTACAAATTCAGCAATTAAGGCAGACCAAGCAACCAAATCTTTTTCCTTAAGGCAGCTAAAAATTTGCTTAGCTTTATCTATCTCTCCACACTTTATGTACATCGTCATCAAAGCAGTAGCAACTATAATATCGGAGCCAATACAGTGTTGCATTACACAATTGTGAATCTCATTCCCTTTGTCTAAATCTCTCATCTCAGAAGCTGCCAAAGCAGAGCTAATGGCAGACACCTTATTCATAACCATGGATTCAAAATGTGGCCGAAACGCGACGAAACGGCCGCGTTGGAGAGGTTTTGGAGTTGGGCAATCCGCGTTTTCATGCCGTGATAGCCGCGATATGGAACGCGATTGCCGTTTTAGAGCGATTTTTCCGCACCGCTATCGAAACCGAAATCGCGACCGAAACCGCATTTTGAATCTTTGTTCATAACCATTTTTTTACTCTTCATCCCATCAAATAACTCCAGAACTTCATTGAAATATCCATTATGGGCATAACCAGCCATCATTGTTCCCCACGACGCATGATCTCTACCACGCATCCTATCAAATACACGACATGCATCTTCAACAAGTCCACATTTAGAGTACACATCAATCAATCCATTGAAGACTTTTTCCGGGAAATCCTGCCTAATCACAAAGCCATGAACAGATTTACTCAACCTACCATCCTCTAATTTGCAAAGAGCGGGAAACAAATTTAACAAGCTTACAGAACTTGGCACAAGCCCATCTAGTTGCATTGCCCGAAAAAACACCAACGATTCATCAGGATTTGCACCCTGTGATAGCCCTCCAATCATAGCATTCCAAGAGACAATATCTCTCTTTGGCATTTTATCAAACACCTCTCGTGCACAGTCAAGTTGTCCCATCTTACAATACATATCAACTAACTCAGTAGCAATAAACACATCCGACTCCAATCCTCTTCTAATCACATCATTATGAACTTCAACACCCTCCTCCAATTCTAATTTCCCAGCACAGGCTTTAAGCACGAAAGTATAAGTATATTTATCAGGCTCTGTTCCTCTTTCCAACATTTTATGGTACAATTTCAATGCTTCATCATGTTGGTATGATCTCGTATAAGCTCTAATCATAGAATTATACAAAATGGCACCTGGGTTTGTCACAGAATCAAATATTACGCGAGCGGAATCGAGTTTTTGGTGCATACCGTACGCGTTTATTAGGTGGGTAAGCGTTGAATTGCCATGGTTGATGCCTGAGACCACTAGATGGCCATGAATGCGGAGAACGGATTTCAAGTCCCTGCAAGAAGAAGAAGAGGAAGGCAACCACAGGAATTTGCTGGGATTTCAGCACCCGCCGATGTAGCAGTGAGGGAGCTGAAACATCGACAAATTGCGCGCATTATCCACCGAGTCCTTCACGCGGGAAGTCGGGAGAAATAATGTTGGAAAAACTAAACCAACATTGACTACTGTTTCTCTGTGTCCTTTAGCAACATAGGTGGAAATGTAGAATCCACTGACTGGTAAGGTGTTAGGCTTCGTTACGTAGGACCCTAGCTTTGAGCCACGTTGCCAGCAGCTTACTGATCCTTTTAAGGCCCCTTCTTTTTAAGGCCCTTTTTTTTTTTTTTTTGGATATATTGTAGGTATGGAATGAAAAGAAGTGAAGATAAGTAGAAAAAAACTCGTAAAAATGGTAGGAATGATTTATTGTACGTGGAACTGCAAAGGAATGGAAAGGAAAGGAATGGAGTTGAATAAATTAGGAACATTGACATTCGTTATATTAACGAATTATGTAACATAATAACAATTATTAATAATTATTACAATCATAATAATTATTAATATTAATAATAACAATTAACAATGATAATTACAACAATAATTCTTATTAATATTAATAATTAATTATAATAATTGTTAATATTAATAATAACTAATTAATGTTAACAATAATTATTGATTATTAACATTAATAGTAAGTACAACAACTATTATAGTTATGATTATTATAATAATTATTATTAATTAATATTAGAAATAATTATAATAATAATTATAATGATTAATATTAATAGTAATTATTATTATTACCATTAACAATAACAATAATAATTAATATTATTGTTGATAATAAAAATTACCAATTAATAATATTAATAATAATTAATAATAATAAAATAATAGCTACTAATACTAAGAAAAATTATTATTATTAATATCATTAATAACAATAATTCATATTAATAATTATTAACATTAATAATTATTATTTGACAATCAATTAATAATATTAATAATGAATAATTGTTCTTAATATTTAAAATCATTACTATTGCCCTTATTATTAATAATAAATATCAATAATAATTAATAATTATAATAATTACAATAATTATCATTAATTAATAATAAAAATAATAATAATCATTAACAATAATAATTATTAACACTAATCATAATTAACAATGATAATTACAATAATAATGCTTATTGATATTAATAATAATCATAATAATTGTTAATATTAATAATATCAATTATTATTAATATTCATATTTATATTAATAGTAAGAATTATTATTAATCATCAGTAATAATAATTATAATTATAATTATAATTATTATAATGATTATTATTATTAATGAATATTAGTATTAATTATAAATTATTAATAATATTAATAATTATTATTATCATTACTGTTAATGATAATCAATATAAATAATAATTACTAATTACTAATATTGTAATAACTAATAACAATAAAAATAATAATTAAAAATGTTAAGAATAATAATCATAATTATTATTGTAAAGAATAATAATTAATAAAAATTATTAACATTACTAATTATCATTTAATAATTAATTAATAATTATTATTATTATTGTCAATAATAATTACTAATACTAATTATTACTATTAAATAATAATTATAATAATAATAATTGTCAATTAATAATAAAAATAACAATAATTCATAATAATTATTATTAATATTAATAATAACTAAAAATAATAATTACAATAATAATACTTATTAATATCAATATGTATAATCATAATAATTGTTAATATTAATAATAATCATTGATATTAATATTAATATTAATATCAATAATTAATAATAATTATTAATAATAGTTATTATTATTATATTTGTTATAATTATTATTACTAATGAAATTAAGTAATAATTATACTAGAAAATATTATTAATATTAATATGAATAATAATAAAGTTTACTAATTTCTAATACTAATAATAATAAATATTATTAAAAATAACAATTGGTAACATTAAGAATAATAATTATTATTAATATTATTTGTAATAATAATTAATATTATTAATATTAATAGCTATTGTTTAATAATTAATTATTTAATTAGTTAACTAATAATAATTAGTTATTATTAATATGATTACTAATTATTATTAATATTACTAATAATTAGTAATAATTAATAAGAATAATAAATAATATTAAAAATAATTATTACACTAATAATGATTATTAATTAATAATAAAAGTAATAATTAATCTTAATAATAATTATTATTGATATTAATAATAATTAACAATAACAATTGCAATGATAATACTTACTAATATTAATAATAAAAATCATAAAAATGGGTGTATGTGGGTATGAGTGGAAAGGAATGGGAAGGGGTGGTATTCATTTTAAGGAATGGGAAGGAGTGGAAAGAAATAAGAAAGAATGAGAATGAGTGGGAAAAAGTGGAATGAGAGCATTTACCCACGAAAAGAACAATGCCTAAAAAGGATGTTTTGTAACCTTTGCATCCTTTTATTTCGGGCAAAATTTGCTAGTTTTTGTTCAAAAAAATGTATTCTATAGTCAAAGTTTAATTCTTAATCAAATTTCATCCATAAAAATTATTTATTAAACATATTACCAATGAAAAGTTAACTATTGTTCGCAAAATGCTTTTGCCATCAAGTTCTATGTTCACAAAAAGTTAACTATTGTTCACAAGGTGCTAATGTAGTTCATAAAATATAAATCGATTATCCACAAAAAGTCAACTTATTGTTCACAAAATGTAAACCCATAATTCACAAAATATAAACATATTGTTCATAAAAAACTAACCTATTGTTCACAAAATGTAAACCTATAATTCACAAAATATAAACTTATTTTTCACAAAAAGTTAACATATTGTTTACAAAAGAGAATTCTATGTTAGTGATGTTTTATTGTTTGCGAACATTCTTAGTTTTTTTTTTTTAATTTTGACAAAAATATATTCTACTAGTCAAAGTTTCAATAAGAAAATTTTGTGTCATTTACGAAAAATATTTATCTATTATTCACAAAATGTTAACTTGTGGTTCACAAAATATAAATCGACTGTTTACAAAGTAGAATTTTATGCTAAGAACATTGTATTGTTCACCAAAAATTTTGGTTTTCTTCTTAAAAAAATTTCATTTATCAAAGTTTCAATAAAAATAATACTCTATTGCTCAGAAAAAGTTAACCTATTTCTCACAAAATGTTAGCATGCATCTTACAAAATACAAATCTTTTGTTCACAAAACATAAACCTATTGTTCACAAAGCTGAAGCTATTGTTCACAAAAGGTATTCACAAATATTTAACTTATAAATAATAGGTATCTAATTGTTAACCATTAGATATCAAATTATGAATATTAGTTATTTAAATATGCTGATATGGACCTATATAAGTTCGTTATTTTATAGTTATATCATTATATATTGTTAAATCGAAACTTATGTGCTCATTTATCTTTGAACTTAGTTTTCCAATAAGACATCATAAAACAAACTTAGTTGAAAGTCTATATTTTTTTTTGAAAATGTGTAAACAAACTAAGAAGAAACATGATGAGGTAACTCAACAAAAAAAATCCAAAACTTCATGTATTTTGATACAAAAGAAGAAAATGGAAGGCCAAAAGAAGAAAAAAACAATTCTGATAGTGAAAAAAGAAAAAGCGACAATGTAACCCAAAAAAAAAAAGTGAGATTGTTTTAGTTGCTAAGAATCAAACCCTAGACACATCACATACAGGGATAGCACAAATTGTTCTATCACTTCTTTTTGCTCTACCCCTATAGCGCCTTTTGTATAATTGTTTCTATAAATTTGAACAGGTATACAATACGCATTGCACATCTGGGATGTTAATATAATTTGTACTGTCCGTGTCGGGCTAGATAATAAATCTAGGATTAAAACTATCTTACATAATATTCTCAGCAAAATAATAGACAATGTGAGATGGATAGATTCTTTTAATGTGATATGGATAGATTATTTTAATGTGATTTTCAACTTACAAGGTGAGTGGGTAATTAATAAATGATTTAGACGAGATGCATATCTAGCTCACTTTAGAAAGAATTATTAGACAATTCCAAATTTGAAAGTGTTTTAAGATCAATTAATGATTACCAGAACATTTGATAAGTGACTCATAAGGTAATTAGTCTATTCATATTTTTTGCATAATCTCAATCAAAATTTTTTTCTAGAATAATTTAGTAGTTAATATTTGGTTTTGATATGGAAGATTAAAATTTGATTCACCCTTGTGTTGCATGAGTATTAAAGTTACCCATGTAACAAACAAAAGAAAAAAAGACATTGATATCTATATTTCAAGACTAAAAATCATTTAGAGCACATTCATAAAGCCCCACTTCCTCATCACTAAGCACCTAAGTAGTCGTAATTAATTAATAACTAGTGGTTATTTGGAGAAGAGCCAAGAGTAGGGTGTTGTCCAATGCATGTAGATGTCCTAACGCTTTATGAAATATTAGTATGATCTTATCTAGACCCCACTAATTGCCTTCCTGCTTAATTTATGTTGCCAGATGTGTAAACATTTCACATGCTTATCCTAAACACAAAATACAAAATGTTCGAAGAATGAGTTGAAACCAAATGTATTTACTCCCTATACTGTAAAGAACAAAATTCATTTCTTAGTGAGCGCGTGCATTTCAATTCATCTTAATTCAAAGTAATAGCGGGAAAGAATACACATAAGCCTATTGCCAATTTATTATATGGGCTCGGCCTTTATGATGGCAATTATGATTACTGGTTTTTCCCTTCATACGAGCATACTTAAATCGATCAGAAAGTTTAATCGATCGAAAATAGTGGACATAAGCTAGTTATAATTTATATAAAACTAATATTGTAACGCCCCAACCTAACTACCCCTTAATTACCTGCTCTAATTAGTATTAAGGCTAGCAGAAAGTGTTATACAGCTAGGGCATTACCGTTGTCCTTTATGGACAAGGCTATACGTGAGAACCAAAGGCGGCTGGATGGTAGCCCCAGGGTATATTACACAAATAATTCAAGTTTAACTCGTCTCCAAAATTTTACAAGCTAAGTCATGTGATAAAACTCAGTCCCAAATGAATTTACATTCTGTGCACATTCATTAGCAACTTAAAACCAAAACTACATCTGCAAAAGTATTTAACCAGATTAGAGATTTGACATCAGCTGCCCTATCCCACATCTCCTAGGCCCTTAACTTCCTTGGGTTCTCGTCTGTTCTCCGATTATTTCTCCTTCCCTAAAATAGTTTGAAAACACAAAGCCATAGAAGACGAGCGATTGCTCAATACGTTAACCTTGTACAATTAAATGGGCTTTCGCAGCGACATCAAAACAATGTTTGCAAATGTCCTTTGAGAAACATTGTACTAAATAAACAGTTAATAATTAATTCTTTGGCCTGGATTAGGACCCTATGTTTATGAATAGCAGCCATGGCATTTACAATGAACTATGAATTCCCATTTAACGGGAAGGGCTCACAATAAATTCTGATAGTAGATACTTATGAACACTAAACATGGCTTATTAAACAATGAATACTGAAATAGTTCCAAAGGTTCCAATGGCCGAATAAGAATTTGCTAACATTAATAAACGTGAAGTTAAACATCTTTGAAGGATACAAGAAATAACGTACCTAGAAAAGAATTAATTTTCCCTTTTCCTTTTCTTTTGTATGATTCAATTCAGATCCTGGTCCAGGGTCATTTACTAAAGGGAGTCTTCATTCCTTAATATCGATATGTTTATAATTATTATGATTAGCAAGAAACGACTAACATCATAGGCTCTGACACGGAAAGGCCTTATGGTTCTTTCCCTTTTTGTCGGCTTACGAAGAATAATCGCAATATTCTCCTTATTTATTTTGGTCTCATTCTTGCCAACTCCAACTTAATTTGGGCATTACTAACCATCCTTAGACACTTGATTAATTCGACTAAACCTCGTATGAATTTTTGGTTTATATGATTACTAGAAAAATATTTTTCTTACTCCCTTTACTCTCTATAATTGTAATCATCGCAATAACTCCACAATCTCATAATCCTCCATAATTCTTTAGCCAAGCTATCTCATCCATTCCTCTCTCCAATTTGACCAAGTTCCTCATAACTCCTTTGATTTATTTACTCCACTGACTATGACTAACTTGAGTTCTAAAGTCTCTAATAATCTAAAGGGTCGTGGAAAGGAGAAAGAAAGGGAAAGAGAGAGATGGCCGGTTGGTGGTGGCGACGGCCTGGCACTGGGCGGCTGCAGTCGGCGCTGGCGCCAGGGTGGATAGTAGGCAGCACAGAGACGACGGACAGAGGACAGAGAACAGGGGACAGAGAGGGGGGTCGTGGCTGGGTCTCTCGACCTTCACGGCTCTCACACTCCTCTCTCTATTCTTTTTTTTTTTTGTTTTATTCTTGATTGTCTTACAAAGCATTGCTGGTAACATTAGTCAAAACTCATTAATTGCCATGTTTATCCTAAAACACGTGGCTTGCTCCTATTCCCCTTCTGAATTTTCT
Organism: Carnegiea gigantea; assembly: GCA_029747015.1. Lineage (NCBI taxonomy): Eukaryota > Viridiplantae > Streptophyta > Magnoliopsida > Caryophyllales > Cactaceae > Carnegiea > Carnegiea gigantea. The sequence continues at coordinate 290,326 of JAKOGI010000715.1, forward strand.
TAATTATTAAGAAAATTTTATGTCTCAGTAATTTCTCGGTATTGCTTAAATACACCATAATTTATTTTATTCCGATACTTGTGGTGCTCGACTTATTTTCAAAAATGTGCGGCTCATTACTCCGAGTATCCATAATTATATGCACAATACTAATTTTTAAAAGAAAAATCGGCAAGGATTGGTTACTGGGGCATTACATCCTCCCCTCTTAAAGAAAGTTTCGTCCTCGAAACTTATGTTGGACTTACCTTTCAAATAAATGTGGATAGTGATGCCTTATTTCGTCCTTAGTTTCCCATGAAGCCTCCAAGGCTCCATGATGAGTCCATATGACTTTGATTAACGGTATAGCCTCTTTGCGCAATTGTTTTATCCTTTAATCTACTATCTTTACAGGTTGCTCTTCATAGGCTAGTCCGTCAGCCTTAACCTCCAAGAGTTCATACAGTATCGTATGTGTTGGATCATGAATATACTTGCGAAGTTGAGAAATATGGAACACATCATGCACATATTGTAATTCAGGGGGTAGAGCTAAACAATACGTAGCGGGATTGATTTTCTCATTGATATCATATGGTCCAACAAAACGCGGGCTTAATTTTCCTTTAGCATTGAACCTTCGTAGTTCACAGGGGAAACATTCAAAAACACCTTATTCCCTTCTTCGAACTCCAAAGGCTTCTGCCTTTGATCCGCTTATGCTTTCTGCTTGTCTTGCGCTACTTTCATGTTTTGTTGGATAACTTTGACTTTATCTACCATTTCTTGAATCATCTCCAGCCCCATAATTAAAACATCATCCAAATCATTCCAACAAATAGGCGTTCTACATCTTCTGCCATAGAATGCCTTAAAAGGAGCCATTTTAATAATAGCTTGATAACTATTATTATAGGAGCATTCTACTAGGGGCAGATACTCTTCCCATTTCCTTGAAAATCCAACACACAGGCCCGTAATATGTCTTCAACTACCTGATTTACTCTTTCGGTTTGCCCATTCGTTTCAGCATGGTAGAAGCTGCTGAACTGTAACTTTGTTCCAAAGGCCTTCTACAAGTCTTTCTAGAGCCGAGATTGAAATCTTGAGTCCTTATCTGAGATAATATCCTGGGGTATACCATGTAATCGTATCACTTCCTTAACATAAATCTATGCCAACTTGTCCACATTCCAGGAATCATGTATTGTTATGAGGTGAGCAGATTTGGTAAGTCAACCCATTATCACCCAAATGGCATTCTTCTTTGATGCGATCAAAGGTAATCCCATCACAAAATCCATCGAATTAGAGTCCCATTTTCATGTAGGAATCTCCAACGGTCTTAATTCTCCCACAGGTTGTTGGTGTTCAACTTTGACTTTTTGGCAGGTGAGATATTTACTCACATACTCAGCTATGTCTCTTTTCATATTATTCCACCAAAAGGTCTGCTTCAAATCTCTATACATTTTCGTTCCTCCCAGATGAACAGAATATCTGGTATTATGGGCCTCGGCTATTATCCTCTCCTTTAACTCTCCTTCTTATGGCACACAAATTCGATTCTGAAATTTGATAACTCCTTGCTCATCTTCTACAAATCCCAATGCTTTTCCCTTGTTTATACTTTCTTTAATCCTTGTCATTTCCTCATCCTTTGTTTATGCCTGTTTAATCTCATCCAGGAGAGTGGGGTGAACTACGAGACTCCCCCAAAACAATCCTGGTTCCCCAGGGAATAGCAACTCTATAGCCACACTTTCCAAATCTGTGAGAATTTCTGGTTGTATTACTTTCATAACATGAACACTATGGTGTGTCTTTCGGCTTAATACATCTGCAACCACATTAGCCTTTTTTGCGTGGTATTGTATTTGAAGATCATAGTCCTTGAGAAGCTCTAACCATCTACGTTGTCCCAAATTCAATTATTTTTGAATGAAGCTGTATCTGAGACTTTTATGATTAGAGAAAATCTTGCAAGGACTACTATAAAGGTAGTATCTCCAAATTTTTAGTGCGAAAACCACTGCGGCTAGTTCCAAGTCATGGGTAGGATAATTTTTCTCATATGGCTTCAACTTCCTGGAAGCATAGGCTATAACCTTCGCATCTTGCATCAGGACACATTCTATGCCTTGCCTAGAAGCATCACTATAAATGGTAAAATCCCCTCCTTCAGCTGGTAAGGCTAAGATTGGTGTAGTGGTGAGTTTATATTTTAGTTCCTGGAAGCCTACTTCACACCTATCATCTCACTCAAACTTTGTAGTCTTCCTTAATAGGTTAGTGAGAGGTAGAGCAATTCTTGAAAAATCTTATACAAACCGCCTATAGTACCCGGCCACTCCTAGGAAACTCCGAACCTTAGTGATGTTAGTAGGCCTTGGCTACTCAGTAACCACTTTTACCTTTTATCGGTCCTCTTTTATTCCCTCTTTAGAAATTACGTGCCCCAAAAAGATCACTTGTGCTAACCAAAATTCACATTTAGAGAGCTTAGCATAAAGTTTATACTCTTTGAGGGTTTGTAATACAACCCTTAGATGTTCGCTATGCTCGTCTTCAATTTGGAGTAAATTAAAATATCATTAATGAAAATAACTATAGATTTGTCCAAATACGGTCTAAACACCCGATTCATCAAATCCATAAAGGCTGCAGGAGCATTAGTTAACTCAAACGGCATCACTGTAAATTCATAGTGATCATAGCGAATTCTAAACGCCGTCTTTGGAATATCCTCTGGTCTGATTCTCAACTGGTCGTACCCTACCCTAAGGTCAATCTTCAAAAAGACTCATATTCCTTGTAATTGATCAAATAAATCATCAATCTTAGGCAAAGGATACTTATTGTTTACAGTGATTTTGTTTAGTTCCCTGTCATCTATACATAATTTCAAAGTACCATCTTTCTTCTTTATAAATAGCACTGCCGCTCCCTACGGGATACGCTGGGTCTTATATAACCCTTTTTCAATAGATCTTCCAACTGTAACTTCAACTCTTTCAACTCGACTGGAGCCATTCTATATGGGGGTTTTGAAATAGGACGCGCTTCAAGCTTCAATTCTATTTCAAAGTCAATCTCCCTCTTGGATGGTAATCCAGGGATTTCTTCTGAGAATATATCTGGAAATTCTTTGACTACCAGAATATCCTCAACTTTTACTTCTTCCTTTATATCCTTCGTGACACAACATAAGTACAACACACCCTTACCTAACCAGTTTTCGAGCTGCCATCAAGGATACCCCCTGCATTTAGTTTTGCTATTGTTTCCCCAAAAATGTAATTTTCTTCCCCCTTTTCCTTCAGAGACACCCTTTGTTTTTGATAATCAATCTTTGCTCCATGCCTCGACAACCAATCCATTCCTACAATTATATCAAATTCCGAGAGGTCTAACTATATCAAATCACTTTCAAAAACCTCCTGATTTAGAATGACTAGCCAATTCTGGAACTTAATATTACATTTCACAATTTCGTCAGTTAGCATACTTACATCTAAATCTACAGGATGCTTATGTGATTCCATCCCTATCTAGGATACAACTTTTGATGAAATACTGCCTGCTTTTTGTTGATCATATACACTCTACCCACTTGACGGCCAGTCGCAGAAGCAGTACTCTTACCTTGTTTAGAACCTTGAGCATGATCCTTACCTGGTGGGGTAGGCCTAACAGGACCATTGGCAATCAAATGGTTCGGGTCTCTACACCAAAAATAGCGATTTGTCCCTATCCTACATTCCGCAGTATTGTGGCTCATATAATCACACTTAGTGCAATATTTTCTAGCAGGGACTAAGCCTTGAGGTCTTGGTTTTGTGGGGGTAGGTTTCTTGCGAGGAAATCCTCCAACCTGTGTACCTCTGTCATCCCACCTTTTCTTAGGGTTGCCTAGATTAGTCATTCTCAATTCAGTTTTTACCTATGCGATCTCAGCAGCACGTTCATAGAGTTCTTGACTAGTTTGTACAGGTTGTTCTACTAACTGGTTCTTAATATAAGGTGCCAAGCCTTCCTTAAACCTTAACATCCTCATTTTATCTCAAGCCACATATTCACAGGCAAACCTCGAGAGTTTAGCAAAACGGCTGGCATACTCCATCACTGTTAGACTACCCTGCCTCATGGTTAACCTTTGCTTTTGCTTCTGTAAATGCATTGGATAAAACTTGACATGTAGTGCCTCGTTGAACTTACTCTAAGTGGGCTCAGAGTTTTGAAAGGTGGGCTTCATCGTTCCCGAGCAAATGTCAGCCTGTCTCGTAAGATCAAAAGCTCCAATGTTTAAGCGTATATTATCAGAGACTTCCACAATATCAAATATCTTTTCCATCTGTCTAACTCATTCTTCAAGTAACATTGGATCTTCCTTACCATTATATGCTCTTGGATTCCATTTCGCAACTTTATCAAAGAACTTATTTTCATGTTCATCCTTTCCAAATCCCAATGCCTTAAGCTTCTTTGTTACCTCGGCTACAATCTTGGCCATTAATTCAGGATCTAGATCATCTAATAGGCCCTTTTTGCCTTCAACATTTTTGAAAATTGGGGGTCCACTAACTGCTTCCTAGTTTCTTTGAGGGGTCATTGCCAATGTATTCTGATTGACAGAGTGAGCTGGCACCTCTTCCTCAGCATTCACTTATAAATCATTCTGCAGAACATTGTTGTTTGGAGCTGCCATTCTGTTACATATACACAAATGTATTAGCTCTCACTGATTCATTTCCTAGCAGTTATGCACTTATGCTTTCTCGTTATCAATATTAATTATGCACAACTCCTCTCGTTTTACCCTTGCTTCTTCTTAAATTGCCCCTACTGGCCAAGCAGGTATCCCTAGCCAACCTATTGCATTTCATCATTCTGGTTTTCCCTTTATTAGTAATTTCATCTGCCTTAGTTTGGCAATTTCTATACTCATGTACACAGAACTTGTACTCTTTATTAGATAAGCCACTGCATGTGTTTCATACATAATCACAACATAGGTTACATACATACTACCGACACTTTTTACATGATTCCACCTATGATCTTCAAGGTGGCTATACAAAAGACCCACTCCCTTTGCAAAATGAGTGGGTAAGGTTAGGTTAGCACTATTCTAACCTTACAACCTAAGGTCCTACCCCTCATACTGGGGTTAGTACCAGTTTACTATCTTACATATTTACATTCTTATAGAACTACTAACGGATTCACCATTCCAGCTACTTCATGCACCCAGCTACCTCCTTACTTCCTTCTCCGATTCCACGCTCTTGGTTGGTAATCTGGGTCGATACTGTTACTGGTCTCCGACCCTAAACTCCAAGAATCCTCATCAGAACTTATCTCTATGATCTTTGGGGACTTTGGAACATCAATCACACTCACGACACTGTTCGAGTCCCTTGAACCATCATCATTCTCCTCACCCCAGATGTCATATCTGTCGTCTCCTACCCAGATATCGGATATGTTAGTATCATAGCCTTCATCGTCAATCAAGGGTTCGGAAGCAGGTGGAGGCGGGGAAGACGAATCTCCTTCCTGGGGAGACCCGGGAGCTGGTGGGGTATTTTACGGATCCTCTGGAGGTACAGGGGGTCCATGTTCCACCATCTGTCATTAGCACAAAACACTTATTAATCCCCACAGTACGTGTACATATGTATACATACTTGATAAGCATCCGTACACGTCAAAACACACATGCCTATATTTATTTTATCGCATTTTACACCTATACGTTATCCCTAAGATTTAGAATCCCATTCCTCACTCTATCAACTACATTGCTCCTTAACGAGATAACGACAGTGATTAATCAAGATAATATCCACAACCGCACTTTGATACCACTTCTGTAATACCCTAGCCTAATTACCCCTTAATTACCTGCTCTGATTAGTATTAAGGCTAGCGGAAAGCGTTATATAGTTAGGGCGTTACTGCTATCCTTTATGGACAAGGCTATACATGAGAACAAAAGGCGGTTGGATGGTAGTCCTAGGGTATATTACACAAATAACTCGAGTTTAACTCGTCTCCAAAATTTTACAAGCTAAGTTATGTGATAAAACTTAGTCCGAAATGAATTTACATTCTATGCACATTCATTAGCAACTTAAAAGCAAAACTACATCTGCAAAAGTATTTAAGCAAATTGGAGATTTGACATCAGCTGCCCTAGCCCACATCTCCTAGGCCCTTAACTTCCTTGGGTTCCCTTCTGTTCTCATATTGTTTCTCCTTCTTTAAAATAGTTTGAAAATACAAAACCATAGCAGATGAGCGATTGCTCAATACATTAACCTTGTACAATTAAATGGGCTTTCGCAGGAGTCAGTGAGCGCGCGCGCGACGTCAAAACAATGTGTGCAAATGTCCTTTGAGAAACATTGTACTAAATAAATCGTTAATGATTAACTCTTCGACCTGGATTAGGATCCTATGTCTATGAATAGCAGTATGACATTTACAATGAACTATGAATTCCCATTTAACGGGAAGGGCCCACAATAAATTCTGCTAACAGATACTTATAAACACTGAACATGGCTTATTAAACAATGAACACTGAAATAGTCCTAAAGCTTCCAATGGCCAAATAAAAATTTATTAACATTAATAAATGTAAATTTAAATGTCTTTGAAACGTACAAGCAATAACATACCTGAAAAATAATTAATTTTCCCTTTTCCTTTGCTTTTTGTACGATTCGATTCAAAACATGTGTCCATGGTCATTTACTAAAGTGAGTCTTCATTCCTTAATATCGATATGTTTTTAATTATTCCGATTAACAAGAAATGACTAACGTAATAGGCTCTGACCCGAAAAGGCCTTATGGTTATTTCCCTTTTTGTCGGCTTACAAAGAATAATCGCAATATTCTCCTCATTTATTTTGGTCTCATTTTTGCCAACTCCAACTTAGTTCAGGCATTACTAACCATCCTTAGACACTTGATTAACTCGACTAAACCTTGTGTGAATTTTCGATTTGTATGATTACTAGAAAAATATTTTCCTTACTCCCTTTACTCTCTATAATTGTAATTATCACAATAACTCCACAATCTCATAATCCCCCACAATTCTTTAGCCAAGCTATCTCATCCACTCCTCTCTCCAATTTGACTAAGTTCCTTATAACCCGTTTGATTTATTTACTCCACTGACTAGGACTAACTTGAGTTCCGAAGTCTCTAATAATCTAAAGTTTATCAACTCCATTCCCGCCTCCTCTAAGCACTCTAACACCAACACCATTCAAGTATCTATTTATAACCTTGTCTAATTAACTTGTGATAGACTAAGTTAAGTAAATCCTGCAAATTTATACCCAAATTAATTCATCCAGAATTTCACAAATCAATCCACTAAATTGCTACTATCCAATTCACTCATAATCTCCACAATTCCATCAACTAACTTACTATTCTCGAATTTATTAAATCGATTAGCACAAGTAAATATTGCACATTACAAATAGCTCATGAACATTTCATACTACCCACTATGAAATTGAATTTAGAAAGGAGAAAAAGGGGAAGAGCATTACCTTGCTTGCAAAGGAGTGGGGATGAAGGTGAGTGAATTGGTGGAGGGTGAGGATGGACATGGTTTTAGGTTGTCCCGGGAGGTTTTCCAGCGACAGTAGGCCAGTGGTGAGTGCCAGACGGGCTGCTGCCGCTGTCCTGGCTAGGCTAGCAAAACAGAGGGAGACAAGGGTGGTGGAAGGGAGAAAGAGAGGGAGAGAGGGAGATGGCTGGTTGGTGGCGGCGATGGCCTGGCATTTGGTGGCTACAGTCGACGCTGGCACCGGGCTAGGTAGCCGACAGGACAGAGACGATGGACAGAGGATAGAGAACAGAGGACAGAAAGAAGGGTCGTGGCTAGGTCTCTCGGCCTCCACGGCTCTCACACTCCTCTCTCTCTCTTTTTTTTTTTGGTTTTATTCTTTATTACCTTACAAAGCTTTGCTGGTAACATTAGTCAAACCTATTAATTGCCATGCTTCCCAAAACACGTGGCTTGCTCCCATTCACCTTCTGAATTTTCTTAATTATTAAGAAAATTTTATGGCTTTGTAATTTCTCGGTATTGCTTAAATACACCATAATTTATTTTATTTTGATACTTATGGTGCTCTACTTATTTTCAAAAATGCGTGGCTCATTGCTCTGAATATCTATAATTATATGCATAATACCAATTCTTTTTTTAAAAAAATTGACCAGGATTAATTACTGGGGGCATTAAAAAAATGATGAAATCTGATATGACAGTATCATATTATTACATGACAAAATAGTACTTAAAAATGATTTATTAAATACTTGTATATTATGAAATCTTGATATTTAAAAGAGAAATATGTGAATTTTTGAAGGGTACAATAGTAATTGTATCTCAATCTACCTTAACATGCCCCTTTCTTTTGGAATAATTGACTAATGGCTCGTGCAACTAAAGCCATACATTTGTTCGTGTTTGACATATCTATGCAAAAGTTTAGCATTGTGTCCAAGGTATATGCACCAACATAACTTTGCAATAAAGATAGGTTTTGGAATCACCTTGTTCACCTCCACTCTATCATTGATCATCCTTGGTGTTTAATTAGGGATTTCATTGAGCTAGAGCATCCTGCTGATAAAACAGATGGAATTAGTGCACCCGTCACTCATTGTTCATTTAATCTCCGTTTCAACAATGGAATGTCAAGGGAGGATTTTTACGTGGAAAAAGTGTGTCCATGGGCATCTCGTTTATGAGAGATTGGATAGGACAATCGGTCGTTCTAGTTGGTTTAATCTCTATATAGAAGTAGTGACAACTCATAATCCTTTCTCATGTTCCAACCACCGGTGCATAAGTTTGAGCACCCAATGTATTAACCATAAGGAGAAAAGACCATGTTTTAGATACCTACCTAACTGGTCTAAGCACGATGGAGTTGGAAACTTGTTATCATAAACAATTCAAGACTTAGATTTTAGGTTCTCCCATGTTCTAAATTACAAGGAAATTATAAACAATAAAAAAATTTCCTAAAGAATAGAGCCAAAAAGTGTTTAGGGACTATCAGACTAAGTTGGAAACCAATAATGAGAGATTACAATATGTTAAAAATAAGTTGTTTGAGAATCCGAATTGTAATCACCTCAACTCTTGGCACTTTCGACTTGTAAAATAACGAGAAAAACTCATACTTTTCAATCAATGTTACTGGGTAAGTATGCTTGTACAGATTGGCTAGTGAATGGTGATCGTAACTTGAAACTATTTCATTGATGTGCCACCACCAAGAAACATAAAACGACAATTCTAAGGTTTAAGAGATCATGCCAGAGTTTGGATTATAGAAGGGTCCTTGATCTAACAAAAATTTATAGGGAGTTCACGTGCTTATTTACCTCCCCAAGGTATCCAACTAATGCCTTATGCCCTCTAAATTTCCTAGTTAAGTCTTGCATGATGAAAAGATGGATCTTATCAAACTTATCACGAAGCATGAAATTAGGGAGGCTGTTTTTCAGATAGACCCTTATAAAGCCCATGGTCCTGATGGGTTTGGACCATCCTTTTTCCAAAACCATTGGCCAATAATTGGTGATCAAGTTGTATATGTCATTTAAAATTTTTTCATTTTTGGGAAATTTCTCAACGAAATCAATCATAAGTTTATTGCTCACATCCCTAAGGTTCCTAATTGGAGAGAACAAACCAGTTTAGACCAATTAGCCTCTGCCATACTATATACAAAATTATTGCAAAAGTAATGGTTAATCGAATGCGACTGATTTTAGAAAGGATCGTCTAACCTACCCAAAGTGCTTTTATTCCCCATTGCACTATACATGATAATGTTCTAGTTGCTTATGAGGTGATGAACAAGTTCAAGCATATGAAAGGAAAGAAAGGTTATACGAGACTCAAATATGACATGGAGAAGGCTTATTTCATGATGGAATGGGACTTCATCTACAAATGCCTACAGGAAATGGGGTTCATCAATGCTGAATTTCCTGGATACACAAATGCATCTCCACATTTTCTTATTTAGTTATTGTCAATAATGAGGCTTGTGGTTTTTTTAAACCTTCTAGAGGCTTACACCGAAGGAGCTTGTGTACCCTTGTCTTTTTATCATGTGTATGGATGTGCTAGCTCAAAGATTGCTTACTACTTCGCACCATCGTGCTCCGAGGATTGGAGTAAAAATTTCTCATAAAAGTAGAAAAATTTCTTATCAACTCTTTGCAAATGATAGTTTGCTTTTTTGCAAGACCACACATCAAGCCTGCCATTCTCTAAAAGATAGTCCATAAACTTTTTTTAGTCAATCAAGACAACTAATAATCTATGATAAATATGCTATCATCTTCTCCAAGAATACAAAAAATAGTGACAAACAGGTGGTTGCAAGTACAATTAATATTCCTCATCGTCACTCTTTAAGAAAATACTTAGGATATCCTATATTCTAAGGACAGCCTAGAAGGACATGTTCCAGGAATTGATGTCCAAGTCTAATAATAAGTTGTCATCGTGGAAGGGGCATTCTATGTCTAAAGCAGGTCAAGCAATGCTTATTCAATCTAATCTTGAAGCGCTTCCTAGTCGTACAATGCAATGCTTCGAACTACCTATTTATGGCATAGATGGGTTAGACAAAATCAATCCTAAGTTTTTCTGGAAGAATTCAAGTACATCTAAGGGCTTACCATTGGTGGCTTGGGACAAAGTTTGAAAACCAAAAAAATATGGCAGCCTTGGGTTAAGGAAAATATGTGCAACTAATAGAGCCTTTATCTTAAAGCCCATTTGGAAGTTCTACAATGATCTATGTAATTTCTAGGTAAAGTAACTACCAGTAAAGTACTGTTCACCCAACCAATTTCATCATTATAAGAAGAAACGTACTGACTCATGAGTGTGGAAATGCATCTTTTCTACTAAAGATCCATTTTTGGAGTTTATAAGATGTGAAGTAGGTAAGGATCGCAACATAAATTTATGAAAAGATATTTGGTGTGGAGATACCAACCTCAATGAGTCACTTTTAATTGATCTAGCTACTTTAGAGAAACTGAAGATTAAGGTTAATGAGTTTATTTCACATAATAAGACTTGGAACGTTCCAAAACTATCAGACCTTTTACCTAATTCGGTTATTTGAAAAAAATGTGTTATTCCTTTACGTTACAATGATGTTCCTAAATCTTTTAAATAGGGACTTTCAGGAAATGGTGATTTTAGCAAAAAGTCTGTCACATGACTTGTACACGATAACCTTCGCCCAAACGAGCAACCTTGGAAATTCAATTGGATTTGGAAGTTGGTGTAATCCCAAAATTAAAAATCTTTCTTTGGCAAGTATGCCATAGTGCTTTAGCTCCTACAATTACACTATTAAGGTGAGGTCTTAACGCTGACCGTGGTTGTCCCTCTTGCCAAGATGATATTGAATCAACATATCATATTTTTACCAAGTGTCATGTCAAACAACAAGTATAGAATTTAGCAATTCACACCATTGGTCGTCTGCAAAGCCTTTTTTAAATACTACTCGATCTCTTAAAGATAATTTGAATAACCTGCTAAACAAAATTCAGTACAATTTATTCATGTTATAACCCTTTTATGAAGTATATGGAAAAACAGAAATGCAGTTATTTTCAACATGAGATCTTCTCCTTAATGGATGCTTTGCTGTGAGCAAAACACAATTGGGCAAAGTTGATGGCTAGAAACACTCCATTTCATTCTCTTTCTCCATCCAAATCTTCCATTAAACATCAGTGCTCTTATCAGGTGGAATCGTCTAAACCACAAGACGAATTCGTCAGAATCAACTTTGATGGATCAAAATCTTCCACAGTTGCGGGCATAGGGTTTGTTATCAAAGGTTGGAGAGGGAATTTCATTACAGTAGGCTACAGATTCATGGAATGGGTATCAATTATAGCTACAGAAGCAACGACAATGCGAGACGGAGTCAAAGAAGCCATTGATATGGGATTTAAGCATATCATAGTTGAATGTGACAGTAAGCTGGTTATCCAATCGATTCGAGGAGAAGTCAATCTACCATGGTAGATAAAATCAATAATCCAATATATAAAGATATTCATTCAGAAACAACTCAGAATTGAGTTCCATCATATATTTTGGGATAACAACATGGCTGCTAATTAGATGACTAAATATGCATTTGCTTCTTAGAAAACTTTGGGTTTTAATTATCCAATATGTAGGGTTTTTCTCTTTATTTTAGTTGATGATACCATAGGTAGAATTGTTGAGAGAAAAGCTGCCTAATATTCATTGTACTTACCTTACTATATTAAAAAAAAAAAAGGTAGCACTAGGAATTCAATCCAATTTCTGCTCACTGTCAAGAATCCAAAGCCTTTTTAATCACTATCAGATAAATCAGTTCATAACCTAACTAATTATGCAAACTAAGCTTACCCCTTGATTTCAAAGTTATACTTATACTTAAAATTATACTTTAATTTCAAAACTACAGTTAATTTTTAAACTTCTATACTTCTCTTCTCTTTGCCATGTTTAACGTAGTGTGCTTCATATTCCCCTCCTAGCTCATGAATGGCCAAAGTTTGAACACAACCACACACGTTAAATTACTTCAGAACAATAACAGAGTTTTTTTAATAAAGGCTCATTCAATCAGAAGTTCAAAAAAAACATGTTTAAGGCAGATCAATTCTACTCACGACTTGAACTCATCACCCAACAACTTCACTCCATTCAAATTTCAAAATCCAAAACTATCTCGATTTAGCCTAAACCTTGCGTTACAAACACTTCATGCGGGGAGTAGTACGATGCATATCATATCGAAGGAGGAAAGGCATGGCAAATAAGAAAGACATGGGACAAACATCGCCATGGGCCAAGAGCAAGGGCAAAACAGGGGAAGGGAGAAGGGTGGTACGAATTTGGTTATGGAAAGTAAATTGGGTTTTGTTACTCTACTTATTTTCTCTGTTTATTTTTCTTTTTTCCTTAAGAAAGGTTAAAACTCTTTTCTTTCTTTTTTCTAACCCAGATGTTTCAAAAAAAATCAATTTGGGTTTTTATTTAGTCTAACATCTTCCTTCATTTTTCTAATACTCATAACAATAAAATACTAATCGTCTTATCATTCCTACCTAATAGATTTAATTCTCTTATCTTATTTGTTTATTTGCTGTTTATTAACTTGTATTACATCATTTTATTTGATACACCTTAAGTTTTTGATCTTGATCAAACCTCAAATGCGCTATCTCAAGCTGATAAGGACCAAAACATATAATAAGTGTCCCTTAAGAGCTTTGGTTTTCTTTCTCAACTTAAAAACACATAAAATGCTGTCATCCACACCTTAAATTAAAACAAAAAACAAAAACCAAAAACAGGATAGAAAGAGCAGTGCAAAGTAAGACTTAAAAGCAGAAGAAAACTCTTTTCAAGAAGAAAAGGCCAATCTATAAGGAATTAGTTTATCTATAGTAATTTACTAAAAGAATATGTTTGCAGCGATTTCATGATTAATGGGAGCACCAAAAATAAAGAAAAACTTTTTTGCTTGAAATATTAAAAAGAATAAGCTTGCTCAAGATTCTATTGAACTGTGTAGTGTCTCAAACAATAAAATAAATTTCAAAATTTTTGAAATAGCACAAACAAATAGGGAAAAGGCTTTACAATCACTAAACCTTAGTTCTCATAAATCATCAAACTTTAATTTGGGTTTAAAATCTCTAGATTTTGATAGTGGACCCAAATAATCACCAAAATTTTGTGTTGAGCACTATGCCCTACTAAAAGAAAAATTCAATAATCTTTAATTTAGTTTTTAAATAAAAATAATTCTTAAATTTTTAGAGGACAAACAATGAGGAGACAAAAAAATTGAAATACAATTAACAATATTACTTAGTTACAATTTGTCATTAATCTTAGTTAAAAGAAGAGAGTATCAAACGAGCATCTCGAGGAAAGAAGCACTCCAGCTGTACATGGTCATCCAATGATTAATTTCTTATACACTGGTAACAAATATAATATTGTCTTCTTTGGTCCAATTAATAGACTATTTATTGGTACATATCACATTTTTCTTGGGTCCTATTTATATTGAATATGATGGTTTAGAAGTGTCTAGTGTACTTTTCCCTCCCCTTTTTGTTACTATCATTATAAATTGAAAAATCTCCTACTTCAAATAATAAATTAATTCTAAATTACTTCAAATATAATGTTGTCATCCTTTTAATTAAAAAATTTTCCTTCCTTTTTTGATCTTTGAAAATTAATTAGAAATTATTTTACTTAAGAAAAAAAATAATTTGGTATTTCTTTAATATGTAAGTTGCAAATACACAATAATGTTTGATAATCTTTTGGCCAATACTAAAATTTAGTGGTTTTTCAAACCCTTTCAAATTTTAGTAATTATTCAAAATTTTAAAAGAAAGCTCGGTGATTTTTTAAAGTTAAGCCTAACACATTTTGTTTCATAATGAAATTTGAGAATGAGCATAAATGTCAAATTTTTTATCTTTGTATATTCTATAACTGGAACCGAAAGGGCATTTGCAGCTTGCTACCTCATCTGTGTTCCAACGCATCCAAGGTTTGACTTTGGATGCCTTGCTTTTCCTCTTTTTTGAGGGAGTGAGAGGTATGGGTGAGTTTGGGCTTTTGGCTTAAGCTTTATCTCATTACCCTATTGACCCACTAGATTCCGGTGGGTGAGCTATACTTGCTATGTAAAAATAACATGTTTTATAACTAGAAAAATTGATGCAGGGATATCAAAAATTGGGATTGGTATTTGGCTTGATTTTTAATTCAAGTCTATTAGTCACACATGAACAGTTTTAATTCTTTATTTATACTAGCGTTACACCCCTTACAATGCAAGGTTACAAGTTAAATAACACTTTTTAATTAATATATTGCCAAGTGCATGAGTAGTTAATTTATTTGTCAAATAGTGAAAATAAATTAACATATTAAATTATTTAATTTATTAATACTTGGAGAATTCCTTCTTCATTTTTTCCCCATTCTAATAATATACTTGTCATTTTTAATGTTGAATTCATATTAAAATTTTCTATTCCTTTTACATTTAAATCACTTCCTTTGTTGATTTTTAATATTTTTAAAGAGTTAATATTCTACTATTAATTAATAGTAACACACATGAATTGTCATTTTAGTAAAATTTATGTTAACTCTACCACATCTTATATGATCTTGTTGATATTATTATTTAAATTAAATTTATAAAGAACATCATTGATGTGGTTTATATGAAGAGAATTCGCTTTAGATTAACTACGTACAGCGATGTCTTTTTGTTAGTATATGAAATGTAAATAGTCATCTTTGAACATAATATATAAAAGAGCGTCATAGTTTGAACGATAATTGAAGTCCTAGAATAATCGAATTGAGCATACCTTCCTAGCTAAAATTTTTTATTAGCTAAATTTTTTTCTCATTAAAATTCTCGTACTAATTACTCCATAGAGCATCTAAGTAGATACTTTATTGTATGTAGTATTATTTATGTAGTTATAGCTCATTCTTTTATTGGAATTAACAATTATTTCATTAAATGATCTCTATCACATTTGAAAAGATGATCCTATATGGTGTCCTATGCGATAATTCATGTGTTGATCATGTTAATTTAGCCGAACTTTTAATATTAAGTATATGATACTCTAACTAATTTATAATTTGATTCCATATGTATCAAGAGTATACAAGTTTGTTATATGCTTTTTGATGGCTTTGTTTTGCTTAACACAGGCCCTTCGGTCTTCATAATATTAGTTTTAACATATGCATCCTTACATGTGGTGTGATTATATTGAAGTTTGACTAAGATTAGCAGTCTCATAATAAGGACAAGTTTTTAACGGTAATTTTTTTTTTGTTAGAGGAATTCTTCACCTTAAATTTTATCAGTTGTGATTGTTATAGTGGGCTCAACTTTTGTATTGAACTAAGCTACCTGCGTAAGTGCCTTTCCATTAAAATAGGAAAAGAGATTATGACAACAAAAGTATTGGGTTCTGACAATCATTTGATTTAAAGAAGAATGTACTCATGTGTAGATATCAAGATTCAAAAACATACTTAGTCATGCTGGAAAAGAAACAAAGTACCCTTTACAATTCATTAGGCTCCAAAGATATGAGATACAACGGAATAGACAATATAGGAAGACACTGATTTTAAGAATAAGTTTTACGTATATCAAATAAAATGATACTTGTAAATTATGAAAGTGATCCATTATAGGTGCAAATGCCAACTAAAGCCTTTTAAGTAAGTAATTTGGATGAAAAATTCAAAGGATATCAAAAGAAATACCGTAGATAATCAAAGCAAAACACTTATGAGAAAAATATGTCAATATTGCAAGTGATGAGAATATTACTAAGGTGGATCATTAGGTCCAAGAATGATAGTAGAATGCGAATACTGAGTAAAGAAATTATGAACATAACCTAGATAGAATGAAAATAATGGGAAGCTTGAGTAATCCCAAGATAAGTGGTATTAAGAAATAATTGGTCCTAACATTAGCTATAAGATGCAAGGAGGCAATGAATGTTGATTCAAAAGCCGAACAATTGGTGATCAAATGATTAAAGGGCGTATGGAACATTATTATTCACAAAGAATATATTGTATGAGGTATCGACCCAGAATAGGGCCCCACAATTATCTGAACATTTCTATTTCTAGAAACTTCATATAAAGGTCAAGATGTTCAAATGACTGTAGCTTGATATGAATCACAGTGAATACAAAATAGAGCTTACTTAAACTCAACATGAAAATCAAAAGTAATTGGAGTGCAAATTAACAAAACAAAGAATTTTACAACAATATATTTCATCAATTAGGAAAGGAAAAAATCCATGGGTAGGCTTTTGAAATTACAAGAAACATATTTGACAAAGTTACTCACTTGTTCATGAGGAACCTAAAGCACAAAATGAAATTGTCAAACCTATAAAGATAAAAGGGTTGACAGAGCACCGGGTGCGAAAATGATGTAAAGAACAAGTTAGTCTTATACTTAAAGCATTGTCATAGCAACTTAAACGATTTTCATAAGAGCACATGATTGGT
>JAKOGI010000715.1:316432-338932 GCA_029747015.1 Carnegiea gigantea
TGATAAGTACTCCATGATCAATAGAAATAGCAATGGGGAAATAGGATCTTCTTGCCTAAGGCCTCTACCACCTTTAAAATACCTAAAACTATCCCCATTAATACATATTGTAAAAGAGGATGTACTTATGCATTCCTCAACCCATTTTGTTAATAAAGGAGGAGACTTTAGGCCATCTAATAGACCAAAGGCAAAGTTCCAAAGTATAGAATCATGGGCTTTCTTAAGGTCTATTTCAAACATGCATCTTGGAGAGATGTTTTTTCTAAAGGATCCTCTAGCCACCTCTTGAAATAGCACAACATTAAATAATAGTTCTCTAGCTTGTACAAATGCCCCTTGGCTTAAATCAAATAGGAGTACCTCTTTTAACCTTACGCTTATGAGTTTGGAGACACATTTGTAGATCACATTACATCATGAGATTGGCCTAAAGTTGACCACTATATATGGGGAGTTAACTTTAGGCAGTATAACCAGATTAGTAGCATTGCAAGCTTTATGGATCTTACATGTAGCAAAGAATTCCTTAATAGCCTCACACACCATCTGTCCAATCTCATTCCATGCAAACTTACAAAAACCACTGTCATAACCATCTAGCCTAGGTGACTTTGAGTTAGGAATAGAGAAAATAGCATGTTGTATATCATGTTCTGTAAAAGGCTTACATAATCTAATATGTTATTTAATAGTCAGAACTAGTTCCATATCTATAACTTGTTATCAATCTGATCTCTTTGTATAGCTTGTTTTCCTAATAGATTATGATATAAGTTTACAATGACCCCAGCTACCTTAGAAAAACCATCCACCCTCTTCCCTTCCTTGTCATGAATAAAGTAAACATAGTTCATTATCTTCCTTTGCGTCACTTTAGCCAAAAATAATAATAATGTACATTGGTCCCCAAAATGGCTCCAATCCATATTGCTTTGCTACTTCATTAGACATAATGAGGAGTGAAGGATAGACTAGTATCTAGGTGTGACTTGCTTTTCTTCCTGCAATAGGGTCATAGCTTTTGGGTTTTTACTTAGTTTCTATTGAATTTCATCAAGTTTAACTATGTGGATCATTTGCTGAGCATGGATATCAGCATATCTATCTCTATTCAGCCTTTTTAAAGATATTATCAGTTCCTTAAGAACCCCCATCATAGCTGCGAGCTTATTCCCCTTTTTACTCAGTTGTATAACTCTTTTAACTATTCTTATAAACTCCGGATCAGAGCTCCACATATCAAAATTTTTAAAAGCCTTTTTAGGCCTTGGGCACTTTTGGAAACCCAAAAAAATTGGGACATGATTAGATGATCCAGCTGTCATATACTCATCTTGCACAAAGTTAAACAAATTAAACCATTCAATATTAATCAAAGCTCTGTCAATTCTTGACCATATATGCTTGTTGTCCAAGTGTAATCCCCTCCAAAACTCCTCTTTCAGAGATAGAACAATGACCAATACATTATTGGACGTCCTTAGTTTTAGCCACTCAAATATGAGTCCCTTCTATCCTTTCACGTGGATGCAACATAGCATTAAAGTCCCCAACGACACACCAAGCCCCTATTTGAGCTATTGCAATTTGCTTAAGTGCGCTCCATAATAGATGCCTGAGGTCAACCTTGTTAAAGCGATATACAACAGTCATATGAAACACTTTTTGAGTTGAGAGTTGAGCAACCTTGCAGTGCATTAGTTCCTCACTCATGCTTACCACCTCCGCTAGATAAGCTTTTAGCTTCCAAGCAATTAGAGTTCTCCTAACATGTTGAAATGAAAATTAGATTGAACCTGCCCATTTCTGAATAGAGATTATATTCCATCAGCATTCTTTTCCTTAATCTTAATTTCAAACAAGGCCACAAGACCAACCTTATTTTTTTGCAAGGAAGAGTTTTACATATTCCTACTTATTAGGGCTATTCAAGCCCCTAATGTTCCATGCTATGATATTGTCCATGGGTAAGGGATTCACCTACCACTTTCTCTTGCCGTAGCAATTGCATAATCTCCTCTTCTAGCAGTGCTTGAAACCTATTTGATGTGGAAGTTGGCATATTTTGTGCTGGCCTAACTAATCTGGCAGACCTTCTTGGGCTTATAAATCCTTCATCATCAACTCTATTCCTTATTTCATCCTCCTTTTGCAGATTCTCTTCCATTGAGTTGCTCATCACTGGTCTCCATTCCTGCCTGATAACATTCTTCTTTCTGTAGCCCTTTTCCTCATGCCCAAAGAGGTCATAGTGCTTGCATCTCACCTATTTCCATTCATATTTTACTTTTGCTTCACAACCACGTCATACTCATTTACATAACCCATAAATTTAGGTAACTTCCCATCAATCTAGATTTCTATCAGCAAATGGGCATAATTCAGCTTTGTTCTTTCTTTCATGTGTTTATCTATCTTCAAAGGGATTCCAATGATACCTTCTAGCTTATTGAGCTATCTAAACCCCAATATTTGATGTCCAGCCCTTGGAACTGAACCTATACAAGCAACGAATTGATAACATTGACATCAATATCTGGCTTCTCATCCCAATCTTTTAACACAATATGCTTATTGTCAAAAAAATATATCCCCCTAACTAGTACTGCCTCCTTATTCTCAATAAAGTTGAATCTCCCGAGAAACAACTCTTTCCTTATTACAGCAACCTTATCACTGCCATAATTTTTCCATATTCAGGGTACAAATCCATCAATTATCTCAAATTGTGGATTTGCTCCCAATACTCAACACGGTATTACAGAACTCTAATATTTTATCTCCTACTTTATATCATCCTTTTCCAATTTAGCACACAGAAATCCATCAATTTTAGGGGCTTGTATGAAGTTCAAAGCACTTCCTTCATCCAACTCAATTAACAAAGCGTAGAAATTTACTTTGATGAAGTTATCAATCTTAAGGATCATTTGTGTTACTTGCTCATTTGTTCTTCGTGATCATGCTCAAGCATTTCCTGTGGTACTATTTCATTAGATCTGGACACCCTTCTCCTCAAACTGGATCAATCTACAACTACTTGTAGGGTATAATGACTTTTGTGAACTGATGATGATAGCAACATAGTGTTAAGAGGCATAATTAATCTTAGTCTATAACACTTTCCCCCTGTCACCATGGTTGAAGCATGAAGCTTTAGAGAGAGAGTTTTCTACACACACAGAGAGAGATGTGTGTGCGCTCATGCGTGCATATGTGTATGTGTGTGTATTACCTGAATGCAAAATGTTTGGTTGATTCTTGAAGGCCTTCAATTGAAAAAAGAACATGATATGACAATAGGGCTTAAGGCCTGTCCGTTATGCGCATATTGATCAGCAAATAGTAGATTGGAGGAGGTTGGGTCAGATTTCAGTAGTTTGGGATTGTATTTGAAGTTAATAGATTGGAGCATGTTGGAGCATATTGGTATAAATTGGAGCATATTGGAGCATACTGGTATAGATTAGAGCATGTTGGTGCAAGTTGTGTCAACAATTAGCAGATTGGAGTATGTTGGAGTAGATTGGTATAGATTGGGGTAGAGTAGAGTAAGTTGATACAACAGTTAGTAGCTTAGAGTAAACTAGAGTAGGTCGCATTTTATTTTTGTAATTACTAATGGCTATATTTTGTGCAAAACTTTTTTTAATACAAGTTTGCATCCAAAAAATTATGCACTGATGTGTTGAACATCATTGTAAGCATTATTGCATCAATTGGTAATCTTTTTCATATATTAAGAAAATGTGATGACCAATTACGACCAAATAAATGCATTTCATTACAACAAAAGGTTACATTTAGAAGTTCAGTTGTCGTCTATTGATGCTAAAATCATATAAATCATTGTATCCCTACATTTTATTCACTGTTTGTTTGTTTTGCTCATTGTACAACCCAATGTTGGGGATTGTTATAATGTTTGCTTGGTCTTGGCAAAATTCGTATCTCTTCTTTATGCATTTGGTTGAACTTGTGTAATGCACATTATTGTCCTTTTCTTAATTGTGTCCACATTGTTGTCATTTTCTTAATTTGTTGTAATAATTCTTTTAAAAAGTATATTTCAAAAGATTGTCATTCATGAAATAAAGTTTATAGTTTTTTTCTAGTGATTTGGATTGATTTCAGCCAAGTTTGAATAGTTAAGAGCCGATTCGAATAGGTTGGAGTAGATTGGCACAAATACAATATGCTTTAATAAACAAGCTCGTAAAATTTACCATAAACAATTACAACATAATTTACCATTGCTTTGTTATTTACATACTTATTATCTTTCTTTGGTAAAAAGGAGGTTTGTCATCCCATATGTCATCAACATTTGACATTTCACCACTCATCACCTTACCCCTAAAAACTGGATTGTACTCCGAGGTGCACCTTGATTGGCGAGTCTAGATTTGTGTGTCGTAGGTGGTAGGAAAAGATTTTGTTTGATCAATGAAAATATGCATCAGTAGCATTGTATACAAAATGGCGGCAGCTGTGCATGTGGGTTTATAAACACAAACTTCAAGTCTAAAATCAAATAAGACAAGTAGAATGTATAAATTTAATTTGTATTGATTTCGCAAAATATAGGTACAATCTCTATATTGAATATAAATTAAGTAATACTCCGATTCAATCTCCTTGTAACTTGTGCGATTCAACCGCTTGATCTCGATTGATGCAGAACCAAATGAAATGATTCTTCATCTTCAACTACAAAAGGTTTGATTCTTGTTTCTAAAGTATAGCAAGTTCTACTCCTTGTCGCTGAGTAGCTACATGTTGCTTGTAGTGTGAGCCTTTTATTTCTGTAAATGCTAATTGTTAAATTTAGTTTGCCAGATTAATCGATGGGAGGTGAGGTTATTTGATCTCGATCGATGAATTGGATGATGAAGAACACGGGGGCAATCTTCAATTTGGAATCGCAAGAGATGTTGAATTAGCTGACCTTGATCCTTGTTGATTGGTAACTAGAGGTATTTTATAGTTCGAGTTTTTGAAGCTTGTAAATGCTGAATGTTGAGCCCCAAAGAAGGAGCCCTTATATGCTTTAAGACTAGGGTTATAATTAGGCTTTCAGCCTAAGCCTACATTTTACTAATTATCTTCTATAAGAAAATAAGTAATATTTATTGCATTATCAATTACATGTGGTAATTTTTGATTGACCAGAATTCTATTTCATTTAAATTTGATGTAGTGGGCCTACCAAAGATAATTCGACACATGGCAGCCCATAATTAGCCAAATGAAAATTATTTTATTTTACACATAGCATTGTATGATTAATTGTCGGTAATTTTTTGCCTCCTATAAGGTTCTCTTCTCTGCTGAGTAGGAGCTGGGGTTCAAATATCTTTTTATGGCAAAATTAACCCTTGTCTTAGTTTTTTGAGTGCTTTTGTGTTTTTTAACTTATATATTCTTTTATTGTTTATGCTACATTTTTTCTCATCAATTCAAACTACATATATTACTTCCCTCCCTCTAACTCCTTTCATCTTATATGGAAGGATCTCTTTCATATTTTTGTTATTTTTATCAACACTTTTGATGTTTATGACCCCTCAAATTGCAAACTAATTACTATGTAACAACAGCCTCATATTAGTTTTCAAAATTAAACTTATATATCCACTATCTGAAAACAATTTTATGAGCATTTACTTAATTTTTTTACGATCATTGTTTTGACCGTTATGATTTTATTTCATGAGCATATAGTTACAAGTTATCATAGTGTGTGTGTCATTTTCATATTCATATTCATTTTCGTATCATATCATTTTAATTTTCATGAGCATATCATTTTATGAGCACATAACTCACCATTTTTATGAGCATATATTTATAGTGTTATGAGCATATACTTTTCATTGTATGAGCACAAACATGTATTTAATTTGAGTACATGAGCATATAGAGTTGATCTTTCGGAGATAAGCTAGATTGTTTACTTATAGTAAACTAGTAAAGTGAATATATATCACTAGTTAATTTTATGAATTGAAATATGATTTTCTTGCACATTTTAAATAATATATAATTATGAGCATTCAATTTTGAATTTATGAGCACGTAAGCTTATATTTATAAGGATACAATTTTTATTTTGTGGGCATGTAGTTTCACAATTATAAGCAGCATTTTTTATTTTATGTGCATGTACTTATCATTTTTATGAACATACACTTTGAAACTATTAGTAAATATATTTGATTAGTTTGTATAGCAAACGTAGATTAAAAAGGCTAAGGCACCAAAAAAAAAAAAAAAAAAGCACGAAGTGATGCACTTCTAAGACCTTAAAATGAAGATCAAAGAAGGGATCTCAAGTAATGAAGTAAAAGGAAGAGAGAGGAAGAAGGGGTTTGCAAGCAACAAAGAAGCAAGAAGATAAACTAAGCTTACTTGGATAAGATATCACCACCAAGTTCACTTAGAGCTCTCCTTAAGGATCAAGTGAGATAAGATATCACCACTCAATTGACCTTTAAGGACTCTTGAGCACTACACTAGTGAGCTAGGCTAGTGATAAGCAAGAGTAGAGGGAGAAACAAGGGAGTTTAAACTCAACCCAAATGTATTCATTCAAAAGTCCCCTACATGTCGAGGTTCTTCCCATATTTATAAGCCTTAACATTCAGCAAAAACCTATGAAAAACAAGGCCAAACAACCGGACAAATGGAAAGAGGGAAGGGGGACCAAAAAGCAATAAGTACAAAAGCAAAAGTAAAAAGCTGCCAGTGCTTTTTCAGATCTGCAGCCCCAACTTCCAATGAGCATAACTTCCAAAATACTTGCCCAAATGGGTTCATTCCAAATCTGGGAGAAAGCTCTGAGAGTCTAGTTTCCAGAAAGCCTCTTGCAGCTTCAAATTCCCATCCGTTTGAAAGTTACATCCTGAGAAAATCAAGGATATATCTGCTGCCATCAGACTGCATCTCTTGGGAACTTGCTTGCTTTTGAAACTCCAACCAAAGATTTGACTTCCAACTCTTTTACTGGCCTTTCAGTACACTCCAAAAGGATTTCAAAAAGTGGATTTGATAGTTCCAAAGTTCATCTAATGGTAGAGAAAATGGAGTATCAAGACCGGGTACTGAAATGGTTGTTCTAGGCAGTTTGGATAGCTTGACTTCAAGGGCTGAGTTGGATGGGCAAATGAAGTCCAAATGACTTGAAATTTGCTTTATTGGAAAGCTAACTTCCTAAACTTAAATCCCAAGGCAATTAAATGGGCCTAAACCACCTTTAGCCTAGGTGATTAGGGTCACCAAGTTGCTATACTTGCTGACCAGAATTGTTGGGCAGTAGCCTTGATCCTCTATGAGTTTTCTCATGACTTGGGTGGCTTCTTGGACTTCCTTGGGGGTGGATTGCCTTTGAACTTGCTCACTCTCATTGCCTCCCATGGGTACATCATCCTCCCCTTGTTGGAGAGAATTTGCCCTCAAATTCTCAAGATGATCATCATCAAAGTAAGGCTTAAGGTCCGCCACATTGAATGTACAAGACACCCCGTATTCCCCGGAAGATCAATTTTGTAGGCATTGTCATTGATCTTTTCAAGGACCTCAAAAGGCCCATCGGCCCGTGGCAAGAGCTTGGATTTCCTTTTGGAGGGAAATCGTTCCTTCCTAAGGTGCACCCAAACTAGGTCTCCCGGTTTGAATAAGGCTTGCTTGCGGTGCTTGTTGGCTTGACTCTTGTACCTCTCATTGGACTTCTCAATTTGATCTTGGACCTTCTTGTGGAGCTCTTGAATTGCCTTTACCCTCTTGCTAGCCTCAACATTCATTTTCTCTTGGTGTATGGGTAGAAGGTCAAGAGGTCCAAGTGGATTTTGACCATACACCACCTTGAAGGGGGACTCGTTGGTGGTTCTACTTGGGGCTCTATTGTAGGCGAACTCGGCATGCGCAAGTAAGAGGTTCCAAGCCTTCAAGTTCTTCTTCACTAGGACCCTTAGCAAGGTTCCCAATGTTCAGTTCACCACTTCGGTTTGGCCATCCGTTTGAGGGTGACAAGTAGTACTAAACTTCAACTTTGTGCCCAACTTTCGCCAAAGCGTGATCCAAAAATGACTTAGGAACTTTGAGTCCCTATCCGAGACAATAGTAAGGGGAATGCCGTGGAGCCTTACTATTTCCTTGAAGTACAAATCGGCTATGTGAGAAGCATCATTGGTCTTGTGGCAAGCTATGAAGTGGGCCATCTTGGAAACCCGATCAACCACCACCAAAATGGAATCTTTGTTGCGTTGGGTGCGTGGGAGACCAAGTATGAAATCCATACTCACATCTACCCATGGGCCTTGTGGTGTAGGCAATGGGGTGTAAAGCCCTTGAGGGAGTGCATGGCTCTTGGCCATTTGACAAGTAGAGCACCTCTTGATTAAGTCTTGGATGTCCTTAGGCATGTGAGGCCAATAGTAGTGCTCTTTGGCCATAGTGTAGGTCTTGTCCTCTCCAAAGTGGTCGGCAAGAGACCCACCATAAATCTCTCTAAGTATAAGCTCACGTGTGCCACTCCTTGGTACACACAATCAGTTGCCTTTGAACAAGTAACCTTCTTGCAATGAGAAGTCTCCCCTTGGGTGAGTTAGGCAAGCCTCATATAGCTCCTTGAAATCTTCATCATCCTTATACAAGGACTTCAGATGCTCAAATCGAAGCACACATGACCCAAGTTGGAACAAAAGGAGATGTCTTCTAGACAAAGCATCCGCACCTTGGTTGAGCTTCCCGGACTTGTGCTTGATCATGAAGTGGAATGATTGCAAATACTCAACCCATTTTGCATGTCGAGAGTTCAACTTGTGTTGGCCTTGGATGTACTTTAAAACTTCATGATCAGAATGCAAGATGAACTCATTGGCTATCAAGTAGTGAGTCCAATGTTCTAGGGCACGGATGATAGCAAAGAACTCCTTATCGTAGGTTGAATACTTCCTCCTTGACTCACTCAGTTTTTCACTAAAGTAAGCAAGGGGCCTTCCTTCTTGGATCAAAACCGCACCTATGCCCACTCCGGAGGCATCACACTCAACTTCAAACACCTTGTCAAAGCATGGGAGAGCTAGGACCGGTGCATGGGTTAGCTTCTCTTTGAGTTCATCAAATGACTTTTGTGCTTGTGGTGTCCAAATGAACTTGCTCCCCTTCAATACCTCGGTCATGGGGGCGGCAATGGAGCTAAAGTGGCGTATAAACCTCCTATAAAAGGAAGCCAAGCCATAAAAGCTCCTAACATCATGCATGGAGGTGGGAATGGGCCATGTCTTGATTGCTTCCACCTTGCTTTGATCAACACTAATGCCTTGGCCCGAAACTATGTATCCCAAGAATATCACCTCAAGAGTAAAGAAAGAGCACTTCTTGAGATTCCCATAGAGTTGCTCTTGTGCAAGGATCATCATAATTTGTTTGAGGTGACCGAAATGCTCTTCCTCGGTCTTGCTAAACACCAATATGTCATCAAAATATACCACCACAAATTTCCCAAGAAATGGCTTGAACACTTGGTTCATTAGTCTCATGAATGTGCTTGGGGCGTTGGAAAGGCCAAATGGCATGATTAGTCATTCATAAAGCCCCATCTTGGTCTTGAAAGCGGTCTTCCACTCATCCCCTTCTCGAATCCGGATTTGGTAGTACCCACTCCTTAGGTCTATCTTGGAAAAGACCCTAGACCCATGGAGTTCATCAAGCATGTCTTCTAACCTTGGTATGGGATGCCGGTACTTGATAGTGATTTTGTTGATGGCCCGGCTATCCACACACATCCTCATAGAGCCATCCTTCTTAGGGACAAGAAGGGCGGGTACGGCGCAAGGACTCAAGCTTTCATGCACCAAACCTTTGGAAACCAACTCCTCCACTTGCCTTTGAATCTCCAAAGTTTCCTTGGGGTTCATTCTATATGCCGGCTTGTTGGGTAAAATGGCCCTGGGAATGAGGTCTATATGGTGTTGGATGGATCTTTGAGGGGGTAGTCCGGAGGGTATCTCTTCGGTAAAGACATGGAAAAATTGTTGTAGGAGTTGAGAGGCTAATGGGTGAAGAGGGGCTTCGGTTTCATCTTGTGGGGATGTGTAGAGGATCATCTCCTTGAGGGTTTTATATTCATGATGGGAGGACAAGAGTGTCGGTTCAAGGAGGGATAGTAACATTTCTCCCCCCTTGGGATCCTCTTTGGCTTTGGGCTTGGTGATTTGATGTGGGGCTAAGGGGGCAAGTGTGATCTTTCGGCTATCTTTGAGTAGGGTGTAAGTGTTTTGGTACCCATCATGCATGACCTTACGATCAAAGAGCCAAGGTCTCGCCAACAAAATGTGACAAGCATCCATGGGAAGGATGTCACACCACAACTCATCCCTATAACTTTTACCAATAGACAATGCAGTCAAACAACGAGTGGAGACTTGGAGACCTTTACCTTGATTGAGCCATTGAATGGAGTATGGGTGAGGGTGAGGCTCGGTCTTGAGTTGGAGCTTCTCCACTAAAGTAGTTGAGGCCACATTGGCACAACTACCTTCATCCACGATGAGGGAACATACACGGCCATTGACGGTGCACCGGGTGTGGAAGATGTTCTCTCTTTGTTCTTCCCGGTTTGGAACCTTATGACCACTCAAGACTCTCCTAAGTACGAGCAATTCCCCTTCATCCGCCTCCTTAATACATCCTCCTCCATTTCCATCAAGTGAACTTCCTTATCACTCCCTTCCTCCCCTAACTCAGCTTACTCAAGTGCTTGATATTCAACTAAGGTAATGACCTTCCTATTGGGACAATCCGAAACTATGTGCCCGAAACCTTGGCATTTGAAGCACCTTCTTTTCTCAAATGGGTTGAGGGGTAGCTTGAATGTGTTTGGCTTGGGTAGGGATGAGGATGTGGGGGTGTTTGTGGGTTTAGGAGTGTTGGGTAAACTCCCCTTGTTGAATGGGTAGGCTCTTTGTGGAGATTTAGAGAGTTCTTTCTTATATTTGACTTTCTTTTGTTGTTCGACTTTGTAAGCTAGGGAGCAAACCTCATCAAGAGTAGTATAATGTTGTAATTCTACGACATTCCTAATGGAGTCATTCAATCCTCCCAAGTACCTCACAATAGTTTGGTCCTCATTCTCCCTAAGGTCACAAATCATAACAAGTCTTTCAAACTCACGAGTGTATTCCTCCACACTCTTAGATTCTTGTCTAAGGTTATGGAGTTTGGTGTAGTTGTCTTATAGGTAGTGGGGAGGTAGAAATTTGGTCTTAAGTTTCTCCTTCATTTTCCTCCAAGACCTAATCTTATCCTTCCCTTTTCTAGCCCTCTTAGACACTACATTACTCCACCAAATTGAAGCATACTTGCGAAGTTTAAGAGCCACAGGTTTTACCTTCTTGTCATCCGGCACATCTTTGTATTCGAAGACCCTTTCAACGGTGTTCATCCACTCTATGAATTCATCCGAGTTGAGTTGGCCTTCGAACTCCGGGATCTCCACCTTGAAATCCAAGGCAAGTTGTTTGCCTCTCCTTGCTCTTCTTGGCCTCCTCTCAATATCTTCATCACTTGTAGCAAATGGGTTGCCTTCGGATTCTTCTCCTACCGATTGAGAGTCACTAGAGTGAGAGCTTTGAAGCTCCCTTCGGTTGTTCCTCATGGCTTGGTCTAATTGCTTCCTAAGATACCCAAGTTGAGCATCCTTTTCAGCATTTAGCTTCATGAGTTGCTCAAACTTTTCTTCTAGAGACGTGCTTGAAGACATCTTGGTTCTTTTCGAAAGAGGAATGGTGTGTTTTAGCACAGTTGGGTAGGGCACGGTCGTGCTCAAGGGCACGGGCAGGCTGTGCTGTTTTGCTGTGTTGAAATGGTGAGAATGGGCAGTGGCACGGTCGTGCGCTTCAGCACGGTGTGGCCGTACCGTTTTGCTGCCGAACGTAGGTGCAAACTACGGGTAGTCAAGTTTTGGGCTAATTTTTGTGTTTGGATTAAGGAGATGTGTTTGGGGTTGGAAGCTATGGCCTAGGAGAGTAGCCAATAGCTCTGATACCACTTGATGCACTTCTAAGACCTTGAAATGAAGATCAAAGAAGGGATCTCAAGTAATGAAGTAAAAGGAAGAGAGAGGAAGAAGGGGTTTGCAAGCAACAAAGAAGCAAGAAGATAAACTAAGCTTACTTGGATAAGATATCACCACCAAGTTCACTTAGAGCTCTCCTTAAGGATCAAGTGAGATAAGATATCACCACTCAATTGACCTTTAAGGACTCTTGAACACCACACTAGTGAGCTAGCCTAGTGATAAGCAAGAGTAGAGGGAGAAACAAGGGAGTTAAAACTCAACCCAAATGTATTCATTCAAAAGTCCCCTACATGTCGAGGTTCTTCCCATATTTATAAGCCTTAACATTCAGCAAAAACCTATGAAAAACAAGGCCAAACAACCGGACAAATGGAAAGAGGGAAGGGGGACCAAAAAGCAATAAGTACAAAAGCAAAAGTAAAAAGCTGCCAGTGCTTTTTCAGATCTGCAGCCCCAACTTCCAATGAGCATAACTTCCAAAATACTTGCCCAAATGGGTTCATTCCAAATCTGAGAGAAAGCTCTGAGAGTCTAGTTTCCAGAAATGCCTCTTGCAGCTTCAAATTCCCAGCCGTTTGAAAGTTACACCCTGAGAAAGTCAAGGATATATCTGCTGCCATCAGACTGCATCTCTTGGGAACTTGCTTGCTTTTGAAACTCCAACCAAGGATTTGACTTCCAACTCTTTTGATGGCCTTTCAGTACACTCCAAAAGGATTTCAAAAAGTGGATTTGATAGTTCCAAAGTTCATCTAATGGTAGAGAAAATGGAGTATCAAAACCGGGTACTAAAATGGTTGTTCCAGGCAGTTTGGATAGCTTGACTTCAAGGGCTGAGTTGGATGGGCAAATGAAGTCCAAATGACTTGAAATTTGCTTTATTGGAAAGCTAACTTCCTAAACTTAAATCCCAAGGCAATTAAATGGGCCTAAACCACCTTTAGCCTATGTGATTAGGGTCACCAAATTGCTGTACTCGCTGACCAGAATTGTTGGGCAGTAGCCTTGATCCTCTATGAGTTTTCTCATGACTTGGGTGGCTTCTTGGACTTCCTTGGGGGTGGATTGCCTTTGAACTTGCTCACTCTCATTGCCTCCCATGGGTACATCACGAAGGGTCAGGGGGCCCATGGCATGGGTTTCGAGGCAAAGGTGCAGGCTTTTCAAACCGAGGCGTAGGTCTGTTAAAAAATGCTTCAAATCCATTCACAAACCATATTTCTTTGAAAATAAGATAGAAATAGCATCAAATAAGGGATGAAACATCATGCTAACCACGAACAACATTGCAAATGGTCATCCTTTTAAAAAAAAAAACCATCGCAAATATTGATAAGACACGATAATGTAGCATCATAGTGTCTCCGACCATATACCATAACATAGTAGGAGTCATAAAAGTCACAAATTAGCATAGCCATAGGAAAGCATAAAACATATAATACACAAAACGAAGTAGCTCATAATTTGCTCTAATGGTGAACTAATTATAAGCGTCATCATCATCTAACAGTACATGCTCCACAAATGAGTTCACTACAATTTTTAACAATAAAAAAAAAGAAATCAATTAAACACAACAAAATACAATTAAATAATTTAAACCTTAAAATAATTTAACACATGGCTACCACCTGGCAGGCAAAGAGAGAGAGAGAGAGAGAGAGAGCCAGAGCCAGAGAAGAGAAGCATAGTAAGGGGTCGATAGCAGTAGCACTATAACAGGCCATTTTTGAGCCACTTGAAGCCTAAAAAAAAAAGGAGAAGAGAAATCTTCCATGGTTTTTGACTCACAGAGAAGGAAGAAGAGGAGGAAAAAGGAAATATGAAAGGAGAAAGGAGAAAGAAACACTTACTATGACTAGGGCTAGGGTTTCAAGTTTGCAGCATCAAGTTGGGGTTCAGCAACAACAAGAGCAAGTCGATTGAAGGCTTTCACAAAGAAAAAAAGAGGGGTCGAGGGCATGAAAGGCTATTTTTTTTTCCTTTTTTTCCTAAAACAATTTAATTAGGATCCATAACGTACGGGTTTGATGTGCCTCGCGCGTAGGTCTGAAGCCCAAAAAATTGAACAAAGCACGCACTTAAAAGAATGGGCTGCACCTCCATTCAAGGTGCAATGAGCTGGCCTTTGGGCTTTTGTGCACCCAGGCGCGCCCCGAATGTGCTTTTTAAAAACGGACATCAAATAAATACATAGACTTAGATTACTTAGAAAAATAAAGGTAAAAAAGAAGAATTGAAAAAAATCAAATCGAAAGACTTAGATAATATTAATATTAATAAAGTAGCTATATTTTTTATAGATAAACTAGCTGTATTAATAATTTAAGTAGTTAGAAAACAAACAAAAAATAAAGAAAATATATGAAAAAGATTGAAAGCCTATCTTTATATAATAAGTATAAAAATGAGTGAAAGGTTGAGAATTCAAGAAATAGCTATCCAACCATTTTGGTTGAATTCGGCTAAAATATTCTAAGTAGTTACAACAACAAATTTATTTTAAACTATAAATTGTAAGTTTCAAAAAATCACTTCGTAGATATACTATCACTTATCTTTATATTCATCTCTATCTTTAGCTTTATATCATTTATTTATTAAAATCCTAAATTTAACCGTTTATCTATTGATCTTCTTTTACTAGGAATTTATCTCTATCTTTATCTTTATATTAACTAAATGAAAATTTAAATTTAACAGTGTGTCAATTAATATTCTCTTTCTGGGAATTTCTCTTTATTAGTTACTTCCTTTCCTTTATCGACCGAGTTATCCCCCACTAGGGCCACAACCCTATAAAAATTAATGCCTTTCTCACCCTCAATTTTCTTGCTTCAATTCATGGAATTGTTGGCAAGTGTCAATCTTCTTCAATTCTTATAACTTTCTCAGCAAAATTTATTGATTTTTTTTATCATTACCTCACCAATTTTTCCCCCTTTTTTGATTTTACGGCGTGTACACTACCACAAATTAGTATTACGAAAAAGAGCGGAAATATCAATGAGTAAATTATCAATAACATGCCCCCATAGGCCCATGCCCATTATTCAGAATCCTTCATGTTAATTCAGAATGGTGAGTAGTAAACTCAACTTTACCTTTTGTTTGACCCCCACCCTAAAAATTATGCTCTGTCATGGACTTTTTTTGGGCTTCTTTTAGCTTGCATTTTATTTAAAGAATTCTGATATGTTTTCAGTACTCTCAAAATGCATGCAAAGAAGTGCAATGATATGTGCTGAGCAAAAATTTGATACAAATAAATAATATGCACAACGTAACTTTCCGACGTACAAAAATGCACATCGGTTTATTTTGAGTACGACCCTATTCAAGAGGATAAGCCTCCTTAATTACGTCCCCCTCTCGGGAGACCACCCTTTGATTCCTACTCGTTCTGTTTTAGTTTTTTTTTTTTCCCCCTTGTTTTGTTTTGCACTAATAGGACTTCATATAATTTGGATCGACAATTATCGTGTTTTTAACGTCGAATCTCCCGTATCCAAGACTTAATTACATCAGATAGTGGCTGTATAGGCACCTTGTGGGAAGGGTACTATATGTATACATTCTTCACGTGCAGATTAAAGAACGGATAATTTTGTTTTATTTGAAATTTGGGTTGCACCCACTTTTTATCGTAAACTGCCTACGTACCTCGTTGATAGAGGATCAAACTAACGGTAGTTCTTTACAATTTTATTTTGACTTAATTTCTTTTATTTTGGTTAAGTTAAAAACCGTAACTTTATTTTATTTTATTTTTGAATTTGAATTGGATTAATAGTCGCGAATATTTGTCATTTGAACGGCTCAATTAAATTTATTTTTTTCCTAGCCCTTTCACAACATTATATATATATTTTATTATTTTTCTGACTTAGTCCTTTTTTAGGGGGTCAATCCATTTATATGTATATATTTTTTTAACTTTCGATTGTACCCACAATTTATTCGTAGGCTTCCTGCCTACTCTTGATGATAAATCGACCTATCTCGTAACCCAAAATCTATTGGGCTACATCACGGAAAGGGGGGAAATTTAGTAGGCTTGGTTGTATATGGCTCGAGTTTGGTCCATTCTGCCATATTTATAATTTGAAAAAAAAGGATTCGACATTTGCGAAGCTTGATTTTTTATTTGCTTTGGTTACATAACGTGTAACAAAAAGTTACAAGATTGTAATTTTGGCCCTTTGTGAAAGAGGGGTGTATCCGGTTGAGCGCATTTGAAGATTTTGGTTTAAACTGAACTCTAAAAATTTTATATCGAGCTTTCTACGTATCCTTAGTGAAATCAAGTTACCGTAGTTCTAATGGATGTTTAGGCATAAATTTATTTTTCCCCTTTATGAATTTTGTTCAAGTAGACATATCTATATTATATCCATCCACCTTTTATTTATGTGTATCATCCACATCAATTTGTTATATCATAGCCTAGCTGGTACTTAAAAGAAGTAACTTAATATTTTTGGAGCAAACAATTGATCTTGTGCCAATGGCCGATTATTTTTTTATTTTTGTTGTTGCAAACCAATCCTTTCTTTTTATGAGTATGCGTTGGCCTCCATTTAACAAAGACCCAGTACTCTTTTTTTACTGTCTTCAATGAAGAAGCAAAGCCATGATCGTTGTCCTTCTTCTTCCCCTGTTTTTTGTGTGTTTTTTTTAAAACACCCTGGCCTTTTTTTTAAAGACAAGTGTTCAACCCCATCTCCATGTTTCGCCACCTACGTTGCCAAATCAGTACAAGACCAAGTCGATTTTGCTTGACTTCACTTTGTGAAGATCATAAGGGCTATATATTTTCATAGCATGATCATCAAATACCTACGTATTTGCTTATTTTTGTTTTACTTCCCCACCAATTGGTGATTGTTGACAGCAACTAGTCCACAAACTTATACCCGAAATTCTCAAGTCATTTGACCTCTTTAACCCAATACTTTACTATTCCTATCTTACTTCCATTGTCAAGGAATAACATCATTATTGTGTTTTTCTCAATAAGACTTTAAATCAGAGTATTAATACAAAGAAATAGCTCCCCAAAAATAGATATTTGTGTCCACAGGCTAATTTGCTGATCAACACTTTCATATCTTGCTCATCGAAGCTTTATTCTTGGTTTCCATCTCCAATTAAAGTTTTTTTTAGTTGCTTTACACAGCATTTTGTCACCATGCTCAAAGAATATTCATGGTGGAACACAGCTTGTCTGCCTTCTCTCTTCTTCTTTTAAAGGTGCAGTGAGACCCGAAATACTAGTTCATGGGTCCGACATGATCCGAAATTCGACGGAATTCATGGTTTTATGAGTCGGCAGGACTCGGGATCCGCCAAGATCCTTAAATTGATGGGTCTGGTTAGCCCGAAATTCTTGAGTATCCGATCTTCCAGCCCCTAAGAACTCGGAATCCCGAAGGATCGATTTATTTACGGTCTCGAAAGACACAGGATCCTGAAAAATCAAATTTTGGTGATCGAACAGGATCAGTTTTGGTGGAGGGATGAGCACGGCTTCAATTTGGTTCTCTATTCGTCGTCTCGATGACCCGGGTTTGATATTGCAAGTTGCAAATTGGCTCGATTTATCTTGGAATTGGCCATGGGTAGCTGAACAGAGATCATACAGAAGGGAACTGAAGATCAATTGGACTCCATCAGTTAATTACCTTTCAACCCTTGATTTGAACTTGTAGAGAATGTGAACTTGTTGCTTGGTGCTCCTGCTCTTCTGAAATCCTCTTGCTCTGTTTCAATTCCTTCAATCTCACTACCATTATTTTGCTATGCATCTTCTTCACCGTTCGTGCCCTCTGTTTTTCTTTCTTCTCTGTGTTCGCTCCTCTTCCTTCTTTTTCAGCCAGGCCCCTGTTTTGGGGAGTCTGCTCTGTTTTATAATAAAAGTGAGAGACAGATGGTTTGGCACCCATATTGCAACATTAACTGCAGAGTGGAAGAACGTGGGTATGCCAACCACCGCTAGCTAACTTCCAACGGTAAAACTTCTCTTTTCTTTTCGGAAAAATTTCCAATAGGTGTTGTGTTTAAGTTTTAATCTCCTCCAGTGCCTCTTTCCTAGTCAGCGATTTTTTGCAGACTTTGAAAAGTCAAACAGATAAACTCAACAATTTATCTTCCTTAAATCCCCTCACCCCGACGCCTGAATAATTTGCAGTTTCTCTCATCGCTAGCTCATAAGCTCACACCTCTGTCTATTTTCACCACATTCTCTCTCGTCAAGCATAAAAAGTTGGGCGACTCACCGGTGACACCAAGTCACCAACCGGCGGTGGTCATGGGATTGGAGGTCTCACCCCCTGCCTTATTGCAACTGAGGCCCAGAAAGGACATCGGAAGGGAGCCGGAGTGGCTGTGGGGCTATAGCACTGTTGGGTGGTGGACTTGGTGGTTATATGGCCGAAGAAACAGTGGCAGTGGCACAGTACCAACAAACAACAATAAAATGGCCCATTCTTGTTTGCTTAATTGAGATGAGAAAGAGAGGAGTCAACGTGAGGCGATGACTGGAGGCGGAATCCGGTTGTTGCAGTGACAGGGATGGTGGGACTTTATCTGGCAGGTGGAGTGGTGGGGGGCACAGTGGAGCTAGCGGCTGGGCGAGGGGCTTTGGCCCATGTAGCCGGCAATTTCTTATGTGCTCCCGAGAGCACATGTTCTCCTTGTCCACATGTATATATTTTTCACTGATGTATTTGTCGTATATTAATTTTTTAATATATATTTGATGATGTGGCTCGTGTGAGTACCTTAATGTTTCACGAATAGCGGAATAAGATGAGGAAGATGAAATAAAAAGGTTTTTTAAGAAAAAAATTATGTTGCAAGTGTCTTATTATCATTCTTTGATAAAATATTGGATGGTGGCACAAGTTGTTTTCCATGTAAAATCATATTTTTCCTCTATTTTTACATCATATTGATTTTGATAATGTTCATTTATTCAAAAAAAATGATACTTTATTATTTCATTTATGTATTCCAAATTTCCAATCATGTTATTATTTTTCATACTAGTCTAGGCCCGTGCTTTGTATGGTACATATTTAAATAGATAATTTATAAATATGTTATCGAAATAATAAACGGATAGTTATTGTAGACATAATTAATATTATAATTTAGAGAAGATAATGGAATAACTTAATGAAAAAGTTAAGTATACAGCAACTTTGTGCATGTCCACTGGGATTAACAATTAAAAACCTTATCAGTCCTTATGGGCACAAGTAATTAGTGTCACCTAAAATCACCAAAGTCACCCTGAAGTTATTCAAATGTCACCTAAAAATGATAATTAGTTGCGTACATTTTAGAGTGATTGAACATGGGACATTTAACGTATTTGTCAATTAGCTTATTTAAGATAACTGCCATAATTTTTTCGTTACAACCATAGAAATCAATCATGATTAAATTATTTTTAATGAGAGTGGTTTTAGTGATAACTAATCATACTGAAAATGAGCAACACATTCCATAGTTGTGCACCAAATGACGGTTTTTCACCTTAAATATGTAATCGCTTTAAAGACGCTTAGTCACATGAATAAGTGTGTGTGTGTGTGTAGACACACTCAAACACACACAGACACACACACACACATATATGTATGTATGTGTACATATATATATATATATATATATATATATATATATATATATATATATATATTATATATATATATATATATATATATATATATATATATATATTAATTTGAAACTGTAGTTAATTATACATACCAAAAAATATGCTCAATTCTTGATCTCTAAGGGGTCAAAAATTTAGTTTTCATGTCAGCTCAATAGCTTCATTGGATGCCTATCAACATCCGTAAATTACTATTCCCTTTACACACTTTGTAGTACAGATATGGTACTCTCTAGCGCTTGGATTTGCACACTGGCTCCTTGAGTGTTTTATATTAGTATAAACATCTAAAAAGTTGGATATATTATTTGTGTATTATATGTAATGTTAATTCATTTGGTTTTCATGTCAACTCAATAGATTCATGGGTTTTGATTTAAACATCTTGTGCCCTTTTATTGTTTTGCAAGAGATGGTTGAGTTCAGATTTGTAGATTGGGATATTTCTTAGTTTGAAGTATTCTGCCGATTTGGAGCATTTTATTTTAACCGGTGAAAAATTAATTATAATTTTAAGATTTTAATGAAGAGAATTTGATTATTAGATTTGTATGCTTTAAAAGAAAACGAAAATTCTGTCATTTTTTCTCGTGTGTCAAATATATTAGATTTGGGTCATTTAATTTGAAACGTCAAAAAATTAATTATAATTTTAAGATTTAAATGAAGTAAAGTTAATTATAAGATGTGCATGATTTAAAAGAAAAAGAAAAATCTTTCATTTATTTCCTTCTGTTAAATAGATTATATCAAATGTAAAAGAAATTTAGTTTCATGGGCCTAATATGATGACCGTGTTTTGTTTGTAATTTTTGTATATTTCACATTCTATCCTTGCAATATGTTATATTATGATTGCAATATGTTTCTTTAAATTTTTGAGGGAGCTCATTATGCGCGGATATATACACTTTGCTTGCTTGCATTATGTTTTGGCTTACCTTTCATTATTGATTGAGTGTGAGTTAAACCTTGACAGGATAAATCAGTTCTTGACCCCATTCGATGCATGGATGAATTTTTTAGTGTTTCACTCTAATAGTTATGTATACATAACACAATCAATCATCTAGCAACCCATGTAATATATTAAAAATCTAGAGGATTTTTTAAAAACTCAAAATTCAATGGCTTTTTTAGTAATTATAATTTGGGTTCTTTAAGTGAAAACTTCTAAGACATAAACGTATTCTATAATAATAAAAAAAAACTCTTATGTCAATTATAATCTCTTAATCTCTCTTTGATAATTAGATGATCATAGTAGTCCGAACTTATTAGGAGAAAATCAATAGCATAACAGTGCAAAAGACATCATATTGTATTTAATATCTATCATATTTTCATATATTTTTTTATATCTATCTTTGAAGACAAAGATAACAACGATGACAACGACATCAACAATAATAGTAATAATGCAAATAATCATGGAAATCATATTTACATGTCTATTATCTGTAATAATACATACTCATATTTATGTTTGTATTAAAAAAGACAAAATAATAATAATCATGGAAATCAAAAATATTTATTATTTCTTAAGAGTTGTGTACATTATATTATTTGTTGATAATAAGGTGTCACGTAAGTAAATGCAAAGAGGCTGACATGTGTTTGAGATCATATGGTAAATTGTTTTATTTTTATGTATTTATGCAAACATATATTGTAATATGTTAGTTTTTAATTATTAAAAACTTGTTGCGATAAATAATATCTAATATTAGCATGAATCATGATGAAAAATTAATTGGAAAACATGAAGTACTGCCAAATGTCCAATTTCATTTGACTGCCAAATGAAAAATTAATTGGAAAACATATTTTAATATGTTAAAGACATTCACATATCTTTAGAATCCTCTGCCACCAACCAAAAACATATTTCTAGAATCCTTACCTCCCCTCTCTTTATTTCAATCATCTTCTCTTGGACTCTTTAGCTCCTCTTGGACTCTTGACTTCAGTCCTCTCTGCCCCTCTCTTTCGCCGATTGTGTTTCAATCTCCCGATGGTTCAATCGTCGGTTGTTCAATCTTTGTTGTGTCTCTCTGCCGCTGTCTCCCTCTTTGTTTATTTCAATCCTCACTTTCTCTCTATTCAACTGTCTCCCTCTGTCTTTCATTATCCTGATTCAGTTGGTTTAGGGTTTAGTTGTAACGGTTTGCTAATCAATTTACTCATGCGTTCATTTTGTAGCCAGATCTGCCAAGAAAGGTTGAGTTCAGCTGAGTTCAAGCCCTTCATATGAAGGTTTTCGGAGTTCAAATTCAGGGAAGTGGTTTGATTTTCTGTCTCATCTTATGGTTGCATGATTGTGTTTTGAGTTAAACTCTCGTCCCTTGTTATTTTTCTTTAATTGCAAGAGGTGGGTTGAGTTTAGATATGTGATTTGGGACATCAGTCTTTGTTGAATTGTTCTCTTTAATTGCAATCAGTGGGTTGCGTTCAGATCTATGATCTGGGATTTATTTTTTTTTTTGGTTGAATTTTTCTGCCAATTCAATCCCTTTATCAGAAGGGGTCTTGAGTTCAAATTCTGGGGATTGGCTTGATTTTCTGGCTCCTCTTGTGTTTGAATGAATGCGGTTTGATTTAAACATCATGTGCCCTTTATTTTTCTTTAATAGTAAGAGGTGGGTTGAGTCCAGATCTGTGATGTGTACTTTGTTTTTTGCTGAATTGTTCTCTTTAATTGCAAGCACTGGGTTGAGTTGAG